>CABFOV010002972.1:10840-49070 GCA_902141375.1 Timema poppense
CTAAACTTCCAAAGGCTCCGGTTCAGTTGTTGGATGCAGTCCAGAGAGCTAGGACACAAAAGAAAAGAGAGGGTGGTGTGAGGTGGGGGGAGGGGGTAGGCCTATATATTCAGGTCACGTCGGCGCGTGATACGGCGGGAATTACGTGACCAGCCGCGCGCACGCACACTCCGACAAGTTTAGACACAAGAGTTTAAAGGGTGGGTGGTAGTGGTGGGTTACCCAGGTCGATTAGTCAGGTAGGTAGAGCAATGGGGCAAGTCACAACGCGGTTGTCAGTCACACGACCCGGTTCTAAACAACAACGTAACCGATAAAAAAAAATGTCACCGTGAACGAGTCGGCGTAACCGTACCGCAACAATGAACGTCGGCGCGCGGGTAGTCACCAACCAACGCCGCGAAACCCATCAACAATGTGTCACAACAATCCGAGGGCTCAGGCGATAATAGAACTCGCCTTTGAGAGATGTTTCCTCGGAAGTGTTAGAAAGAGTCCAAGGTACCTGGCATCGCGGAAGATCGCTTTCCGTCCGTTTCTTCCCGACGCGCCTGGAAGGAGAGATGGAGAGGAGAAGGCATCATCAGAAGCCGAGTGTTCGGACTCGGATGGCGAGGAGAGTTTGTTGATAGAGGATATCGATGAGCTCCCGGAGCACGAAGAAGAAGAACCTGTCATCCGATGTTCTAACGCTTTTTCCGGGAATGAGAAATTTAGCGAAATTACTACGACCGTCGCGAATTCAGTCCGTCTAAAGATCGATTCGGGACAGGACGGGCCCCGTTTGCAAACAATCATGACGAAACCGAACAGCTGTAAACTAAAACCCGATCCGGAAAAGACTCAAGTAAGAAAGCAATCTGCTAACGTTGATAAAATTAAGCTACGTCTGTCGAAAACACGTTTGAAACCAAACGTAACTAATCTTGTTACACGTGCTAAACAAAAAATTAAGATTGCTTCTTTAACACTTATTTCAAGATCTAAATTCAAGCAATCTGATCAACTGTCTAAATCAGGCGCTACTCAAATGCCTATCGCACAGCTTATTCCAAGATGTAGTGCACAGCTTTCTTCAAGTTCCAATGCACACTCGACTCCAAAATGTAGTGCACAATCTCCTTCAACGTGTAATTCACACTCTCCAAGATGTAATCCAAATTCCACTCCAAAACGTAGTGCACAATCTCCTTCGACGTGTAATTCACACTCTCCAAGATGTAATCTAAATTCCACTCCAAAACGTAGTTCACATTCACCTTCGACGTGTAATTCACAATACTCTCCCAGATGTAATTCAAATTCCACTCCAAAATGTAGTGCACAAACCCCTTCAAAAAGTAATGCACAATCTCCTTTGAATTCTGATGCGCAAGCTAAACCAAAATGTAGTGTACAATCTCCTTTTATTTATAATGCACAATCCCTTTCAATATCTACTGGACACACTACTCCAAATCAGGATGCACATTCACCTCCAAAACCTAATGAAAACTCAACTTTGAAAGGTAATGTGCAATCCACTTCCAAATGTAATGCACAATCAATTTCAAAACCTATGGAACACTCAATTCCAAAGCATAGCACACATTCTCCTCTTAGATCTAACACAAACTCCATTCCAAAAGCTAGTGCACAATCTACTCCGAAATATAAAGCACAATCTGCTCCAAAATCTAGTACACAATGCCTTTCAAGAAGTTTTGCACACTCTGCTCCAAAACATGGTACACCCTCCCCTCAAATTTGTAATGATCAATCTTTACAAAGATGCAAATCAACATTCCCTCCGAAACCTATTTCAGAGATCATTCCAAAATCAAATATAAAGCCAAGTCAAAAATCAACACTGTCTGACCAACAATCTATGAAATCTGATACCAGCCCTAACCAATTAACTTATGACCAGACTTCTTTGTCTGATTATATCTCTAATGTGCGACCACAGCATGACCAAAATCTTAATAAACAGCTTATTCCAAAAATTTGCACACAACTTAGTCCAAAACTTAATACACATGCTAATGTAACATCAAACACATACACTGATAAAATAACTCCCAGGTCTACAGTACGTGTAAAACCTTACACTTTATGTGTGAAACCAAGAACGAACACGTTTGCAAGACTAGAAGGGAGGAAAAAGGAAGTTATTGAAGGTAGAAGCTGCCCTTGGACCAAAGAAGCTAAACCGATTTTTTTACAGGTGGGTATCAATATAGGGGACAGAATTATCACAGAGGATTTAGGTCTTGAAATAAAGGAGATTAGCTCGGAAATCGACGGAGGCAAACCGCAAACCGATAGAAGTGATGAAAGTGATTCGAAAGAGGACAGTCGCTCTCAAAAAGGTGAGTCGGAAACCGAGGGAAAAGAGTGTGACATGGACAGTGATAAGATACAGAGGAGGAAAAGTTCAGCAGACGTTTCAAAGATTTTTTCTCAACAACCAAAATATCAAATTGGTGCCGAGAACATGAAGAGTCTTAAAGATGTGGTTGATAAAGTTGTAAAGGTGAGTGAGAAATTGAATTAAATAATGTGTTTGTATTACAAGTAAAACAACAAATTGTTTATTTGTTGGTGATGCTATATCAGATTCAGCCTAAATACTTACAAATTATTTTCTAGCTTAAAAATACATACATTAAACTAAATAATGTACACATATATATATATAATTATATAATTATATATATATATATATATATGCTTAAACTATGCTGTGGTTATACAAGTGTACTAAAAAGTACACAGTTGTGTCAAATTCGGAAGTTAAATAACTTAGGTATAATTATTAATATAAATAGGGCTATATGCTAAAAAAAAAATATAACACCTAACACAAGGATCAAACCCAAACATTTCAATGGCAGTTATCGGTACCCAGGGCCGGATTTAAACCTTTGGAAGCTCAGGGTCTGTAAACAAAAATTGGAGGCCCCAAAATTAAATAAATATTTTCCTTTAGAAAGTTTCGACATAATCATTATTTTTTTTTCTTTACAAAATTAACTGCTAAGAGTTCAATGTCAAAATGTTATTGAAATAAGGAAATATTATCATCACAATAGATTAGATAAGTCTAAACGATTATTTAAAATTATTTTGTTGGTTTATTGACCGCCTTTGTGACCTAGTAGTCAGAGTTTCTGGCTACAGATTCAGAAATCCCGGGTTTGATTCTCAGTACTTCCACATTTTCTGTGAAGCAGTGTGTCTGAAATGAGGTCAAGTTAGCTTCATGAGGCCAAATGAGGCGCTACTTGATCAAAGAAGTAGCGGCTCTGGTCTAGAAAATTGAGATTAACAGCCAGAGGGTTTATTGTGCTGACCACATGACACCCTATATCCACAAATGTTGGCACTACCTTTGCTAAGAGCGGCGGCTTCTTGGTCGATATAACTTGATTGCAGGATAACACCATGGACCTTTTTTTTAGCTAGGTTAATCTCGATAAGGACAACATAATGTTCAAATATTTTTTATTGCAAGAATTGGTGTAGGCCCCAGAGTCACCGTCGCCCCTTAAATAATCAATATGTCTGTAACATATAATAATTTCAATGTATTCAGTTTAAGTATAGTTAGTACGTTGATGTAAGAGTGAAAATAATGAGTTTTCAAATAAACAACTAGTTTTTTCATCCCTTTCACCAGGAACACAAGACATTTTGTGTGGAAGGTAGCTATGGAGCCATTCGAAACGCCATGAAGAAACGAGGTTGGCTTGAGAAGCGTGAACCACGCTGGACTCCGAAAAGGTCTAATCATAATGGTAACTTATTTAACTAATGTACTTCTATGACTTACTAATTTAAATACCATTTCCTAAATTAATACACTAAACTAAGTGCATTTAAAAAAAAAAGTGACATAATGAATATTTTTCAAATGAATTGTTTTAGCTTAATAAAGGATTTTTGAATGAGCTGTAATATTCAATAAATTAGGGTGTTTTGAGTTATCCAAATTGAGTATATTATTAAGATACCTACCAAAGATGTACAACCAAATTAATTCTATAGACATCTTTATGAAAAACATTATCTGCGCTTTGTTTAAGAAATGTGTCATTGATGTAACATAAGATTGAATAGATTTGTGGACAGTTGTGTTTATTTTTGGGTAGTATATCATAGAAGCTAAGGTCAGGATTCATTATTATTCATTTTTCTCCATTCTTTTAGACATCACAATTAGTATTTAGCACTACTAAAATGCAGTCTATTGAAGATAAACGACCTAAAAGAAAAGGGGCACATTCTACCGCACACTATGCCTTATATTATTAGTACCGTAATGAATTATTCTGAGCTTGGTCCAAATCCTTTATGGCTCAATTGTAGAGCACTAATACCATAAGTCAAAAGGTACCAGGTTTGATTCTCGCAGGTGTGCTGGTGTTGGATTTTATTAAAATTACTATTATTTTTAATCAATACATTTAACACAATAGTTATTAATGGATTAATCTAAAGGGTTTGAGACAAGGAAAGTAGTTACTAAGAAGTGCACCCTCATTAGTATGGAGGGAGGATGGGGAAAACCAGTGATAAACGGGATGTAAAAAAAACTCGATCGCATCCAAATGAGATTCAAACACGAGTCTTTCCATCATTATTGCTATGACTTAAAATCCAAGTATCAGGTTCATTAACCAATGCAGGACTTTTTTTTTCTAGTATTAGTCAAGTAATTACCCTGGAACATAACCTTCATTTTTCATAATGATCCATCAATAATAATGTATGATTCATTTAAAAAAAATTTCAATCATTTTACTTTAATAATAAGGGTCTTATTTGGACACTAAATTCCTTTTATTTCTTTATCAGTTTGAAATGTATTTAAACATATTTTTGGAATGTTTCACAAGCGTTTAAAATCACCTGCTCTCTTTAGGGAATTTAGCCTCAATAATGCAAAAACAACACAAAAAAAACAACCTCATAAGCCCCAAATTAATCAAAGAGTTCAAAAACCATACTGATAATAAATCAATATCTATTTTTAAATATCACATTAAAGAAATACCTGAAACATTTTTAAGTCTTTTAAAATTTGTATTATTTAAAAAAACTATCGCCGCTTTGAAAATATTTTAATAATAATTTTGATTGATTCAATGCAATATAAATTTTCTAAATGAATTAAAGAATAAATAAATATTAATTGGTGTGATTTTTAAATTTTCTCACACACTGTATATTTAATTTATCATTTTAATAATAATAATGGTACCATAGGTAATCGACAAACGAAGAACACATCCCCGGATCCCACAGTAATATCTCGTCTGTTGCGAAACATCCAAGTCGACTTTTTGTGGACAATGAGGGCGGATGCTTGCGAATGGATGGATTTCAAGAGGAAACAACTGGTCAACAGGTTTCCGAGGACAGGTTTCAACACAAAGGTAAACATACAAATCAAACTTTACATTTATCCATTTCTATTTCCAGCTTGTGGCAAGTTTTTTATTCGAGCCATATATTTTCCACTACCGGCTTGCTAGGCTTGTCGTAGCTTTATATGCTTTATAATATATCTTAAGACTAGTCCCCGGCCGTTAATTCATCACTGTGAAAGGGTAAACCCACATTTCACCAACGATAATTGATTGATTGATTTTTTGGCCATGCCGAGAATCGAACCCGGGACCCTTATCTCAGTAGAGAGACACGCCACCAACTGATATAAGGTGTCGGATACAAATATAACTAGTAATCACAAAATGTATTTTTTTATATTCATATACATCAATATGACTTGTGTAAATAGTTCAAGAACATATCGAAAGTTAGACATTTCTCTTGAAAACTATTTAAAAATTGAAAAAGTATCAAGAAATGTTATGATTAAAAATCTCCTTGCTTTTTGGTTATTTATTTTAGTTTGTATTACTATCTATTAAAATGCATATGGGCTATCTTTATATCTTAACAAATGGCTTAAGATTGAGGACGGTAGAATATAAAATAAATGTACCTGCATTTGCTTAAAGAAAGAATGGGAAACTATTTATGAAAAACATAAGCTTGTTAGACAAAATTGTGATTCGATTCTTGACCTCCCAGTTATCTGCAATCCAGTCTTTTGCAGAAGGGACACATTAGACAATGCGAACACTGATATTAGTTTTCTTTGGGGTCCAAATTGGCAATGCAAACCAAAGGCGTAATTAGGGCTCCCCTTGAAAACTATTCATTAAAACTTGGTTGGATTCTTATATTGGTGTCGACCTCGGTGGTCTTGGGGTAAAGTGCTCGTCTCAGGACCCCGATGTTCATGGGTTCGAACCCAGCCGAAGGTCGACAGATTATTCTTGAGTGATAAAAATATGTAACATAGCTTCCTTCAGAGGGAAGGTAAATCCGTTGGTCGATCCCGTGTCGATTGTGGAACTTGAAAGAACCCCGCAAGGTATGAGAAAATACCTTTCCTGGTAAAATCGATAGGCCATTTCGCTCCCAGTCAGTTCAGAAAGTGCATGTTAATTACCTTAAATAAAATAATCTTATATTGGTTCTCAAATTGGTTACTCGTTTAGGTCGATTAGAAAATAATAAAAATAAAACAAACTTTTATAGTTTAAAAAATATATTGTTACTAATATTGCTAGTTAATATAGCATCCAAGGCACATGCCCCATATGCCACTCTTGATTTACATCACTAATGCACACTAATATTACATCTAATACAGTAAATAATACATTTTAATTGAACTGTCTTATTCTAATATAAAGGTTGCAAGTAAAACATTTTTAATACAAGAATGAAATAACATATTTTAAATCACGCCAGTAGTTTATGAACTGCCCCTGTGGTCCATTGGTCGGATCCAAAGGTCTCAGGTTCGATCCCCGAGGCGTCTATATTTTTTGTAAAGCATTGAGTCTGGAACAGGGTCAACTCAGCCTCGTGAGAAGATTCTTGAATGAAAAAAATAGTGACACTGGTATGGAAAACTGAGATTAGTGTCCAAAGGCTTCGATGTGCTGACCACTTGACACCTTATATCTACAGATGGTGGTATCTCGGTTGGTATGACTTTATTGCGGGATAACACCATAGAGTCCCTCCCAACCCTTCTCTCCAAGTAGTTTATGTTTTATATTTAAAGCAGAAGTTTAATAAAAGATTTTTTGAATTATTGTTGGTGTGATGGTTTCAGATTGGTCTGTGCGCCTCCCTGCAGCAGATGCACTGGTTCAACGAGGCCGGAGTTTCCCAAACATTATTCCCACGTAGTTATAACATCTGCAACACAGACGAGTGGCTTGCGTTTCAAGACGATTTCAGGATGACAGCTTGCCTTAGCTTACTCCGTTGGATGGTCATCATGTACGAGGAGGGGAACGCCAAAGCTATTCAGTCGCTGAAAGGAAAGGTGGTTTAAAATCTTTAGAGTTAATAAATTACAAATTAGACCGTTACAAACGACACAACTCGATTAGAAAACTTTTAACAAGTTTATTGATCCAAAATGCGTTCAAATATTTTCCCGGATTGAGTTAATACACTGTCCAAGGGCTCATCCAGGAGGAGGGCAAGTAAAGTATTTGGTCTACCTCCCTTAAAATCACATACAATTTTCATCATCATCAATTGTTTCCGGTTCAATTTAGTAAAATACCTCCATATTCCTTTATCTTTCCACCATTCTTCTCCTCTCACTTGAAAACTTTCTTTTATCTGCTCCTCCCATCTCTTTTTTGGCCTCCCTTGCTGTATTTTCCCTACATACTTCATCTCCATCGTTCGCTTTGGCTTCCTCTACTATCTCATGTACTCCCTGTACTCCTACTATTTCCCAGATTACTTAATTCCTAATCCTGTTTCTCCGCGTGACAGCTAACATCCTCCTCACAAACTTCATTCCTATGGCCTCCACTTTCCTCCTCTCTCTTACATTCATTGTCCATGTTTCTGCCGCATGTGTGACAATGGGTACAAAGTACATCCTGTATAACACTTCCTTACACTTCAAGGACACTTTTCTTCTCCATAGCAGGTCTCTTAAGCACCTACTGTCCCTGCTGTCCTCTTTTTATTAAATCCTTTCTACTTCCACCTTTCGCCTCAATCACGCTTCCAAGATATTTAACACCCTCTACCTCTCTCAGCTCTACTCCAACCAACCTTATAGCTTTACCAGGTCTTATCCTCTTCCCTGTCACTACCATTACTTCACACTTTGCAAACCTACATTTTACTATGGGGTTTTCATAGGGTTTCCTTCTCGAAGATATTTTGGAATAAGATATCTAACCGTAAAATTAAGGGTAGCTTACTGTAAGTTAAAAAGTGATCAAATCAAATTTTCTCAAATTCCTCTTTATTGATTTTGGTTAAATTCGGTGCCTAGGCACTGTTAAACATTACAAACAAACTGGCAGTTCTGATCCCTATGAAAATGACTTTAAGGGTACTTTAAAGAAGCAAGAATTTAAAATTTAGATCATATCTTTCCAACTATTTGAGATACGGAATAACTTATGATTGTAAAGTTCTAGTATAGGTAATATGAAATAAATTTATTTTAATTTGGAATATTTTTTCAAACTAATGGTTTCTGAGTTATAAATAAACATATATAATTTTATATAAAGCACTTTGCAAATTGAATTGAATTTACTGCTATGCTCTTCGGTGGATATATGTTTCTGTAGCAATGTATATGTTTTCATTAACTCTCTTTGGTGATGTGTTTCTGCAACAACGTATATAATTTTGTTCCACAAATCTTCATAGTTTTTTTTAGTAAATGTCTATATTTTAAGATAAAAAAGAGATAAAGTATGTGCAGTGCACTGTACCATTTACTTTCTAAGAAACCATACATTTTCTTAAGCATTATGTACTAATTGATTACTACAAACAAGTTGTAAATTTTGTCTGTTAAGTTTTTATCCCTATTATATACTTTTGTAAACCAAGTGTCAACGTTCTTATTTTACCCGGAAGGTTCCGGTAGCCGCTGTAGATTTCGCTGTGAAACGATGCAATGAATACATAAGTGTGCAGAATCATGAGGACATTGACAAAGAAAACTTTGTACAAGTGTGGGACTACCAGTGGGACCAATTCATTACCTGGTACTATCTGATTGTTCACGCCAACGAGCTTTTGGTTGAAACCAGAGACCCCTCTGCTCAGGTTAGTAATAATAATAATATTTAGCACCGCGTCTTACTACCCGTTCAGGTTAGTAGAGTGAAAAAAGGGCTAACTAACTGTTCATAACTATCTCCTTGTCAAAAAGATGGATTAGTGATTGTCAATGTTTATAATTTAATTTAATTTCTTTGAGGTATTTAACGTGGACGGGTAGTAGGAAGAGGTGTACAAATAAAATATCAATACTTTCATTTATTTGAGGTATTTAACATTCACTTTCTGAACCGACAGATTATATCAGCACACAATTTATAATGTAACTTAAATCTAGAACAGACACAACACCCAGCCCCCCTAGCCGTTAATTCGTCACTATGAAGGGGGAAACCCACATTTGACCAATGATACATTTTCCGACCATGCCGGGAATATAACTCGTAACTCTAAGCTCAGTAGACAGATATGTTACCTACTGAACTAAGCCGTCGGACATCACTAATGTTTAGTAATCAACTCCACTGATATTATTAGGTGTAATATTTTCTGAAATCATGCGACCTATCCTCAAATGTGACCTTGAAAATTTACACGCGCAGGCTATGTGTGCAGCTTTCTCCAACTAAGCACGCCAAAATTTGCAATCTGTATTATAATAATAAAATTTATGGCTACAATATGTTATTAAAAAGATTATAATATTATTTTATTTAGTATAAATTAAACATTGAAAGGGGGATAGAAGGGCAAAGCCTACACACTTACTAGAAAACTGTTCACAACTAAAACACAACAAAACATTAATTAATGTAATTTTCAGTGTACACTAGTCCCCTTCTTCAGTGGAAGAGAGTAAAACACCAACTAGACTATGACAGCATGGCTAGAGGTTGATCATGGTCACCTGGATACTGTTGTTGCCTGTTTCTTGATTATTATTATTATTTTTTGCTTGGATTCTGTAGTTGTCTGTTCAAACTTGTGTCTTTACTCTTGGTTGATGAATAAAAATGTGGTATTTATATTATATTTAATCATTTAATTATTAAATTATCAACTATTATTTAGTATCATTGTTTATAGAGAAATGACTTGACTGGTTTGAGTATCTGGGCATATCTGGGTATATTTGGTTATATCTGGCCCAGTTATGGGTATATTTGGATATATCTGGCCCAGATCTGGGTATATTTGGTTATATCTGGCCCAGTTATGGGTATATTTGGATATATCTGGCCCAGATCTGGGTATATTTGGATATATCTGGCCCAGTTCTGGCCAGATTTGATTTTTTCACAGAGGAGAGTATAGCTTAAATATTTTTATACACAGTAATAATAGTGGTCTTGTTTGAACCATTGTGTATAATATTATTGTATTATTTGATATAGTTTAAATATTTTTATACAATGATAGTGGTCTTAAAAACAATAACTCTTTCTAGAAGTACACACACACTATCATCTACCTAAAAAAAACACTGTTGAATTCACAGATGCTTTACAATTTGGCACTACTCACTTTGGGCAAGATGAAGAAATACTGGCCACAGATGCATTTGGACGGACTACTTAATATTTGGATTGTGAAGCCTGGAGCTAGTTCCAGAGGCCGAGGAATTGTTCTCATGGATAGGATGGAGAAAATCATGGCTAAGGTGAACCCTAGCAAAGCAAAGGAAACAAGATATGTGGTGCAAAAATACATGGGTAGGTGTCCTTGGAGTGAGTACCCAGCACAGACACAGATTCTGAGATAGCAGTGCAAACTATATATTTTGTATATACACATATACATACTTAAGTCCACCATTCCCTTATGGGGTAGGCAAGAAACTGTGCAGATAGCTCAAAAAACAACTCCATTCTTGATTCATCCTCACTAACTTTCTCCACACTTCCCTATTCTTGCACACAAACTGCACTCACTCAGCATTCATTCATTACTGACTATGCCCATACGAGTTTTTCCACGTACATTTCAAACCACATTCACTTTGCTCTTGTGTTTCTCCTGACAAATACACGGTTCACATCCATACAGCAATAAATGTAGGTGATAACACACTTTTATATACTTCCATCTTTGCCTCTTTAGACACTCCGTAATAGTTTGCATACATCCCAACTACTACTCGACACATAAAATATTGCATGTTGTAGCCAAGTGCTGCAATCACTATAGAGTATATGTGTGTGTGTGACTACTTCTACATGGTGTCTACTAAACTTGACCAATGAGATCCCCGACCTTTTCCCTGATCATTTCCTAAAATTCCCGACTAAAAAAGTATGTCACATCCTTTTAACTCGCCCCCCTCCCCCCCCCTTCGTTTTTCTAATTTTTTTATAATAATAATAAGTTTTAAAATTTGAATTAAAATTGTTTACTAGGAATTAAAAATATATTACACAGCTACAAGCAAAAAAAAATGACATAATTTACTGATTATTGTATTTCATATTTTGAGTAAAATAACATTTTCCCGTATTTTTATTGTGATTTACCAAATTCCCGACCTATTCCCGTTTTTTCCCGATCACTTCAAATTCCCGGCTAATTCCCGTTTTCCCCGGATGGTAGACACCCTGTTCTACTATAGAAGACAGAAGAAAGGAAGAAGATGTCACTTTTGTGCATTGGATTCTTTCAATATTTTTCCTCTTTTCTGAGGTGGGCTTTCTTAATCAAATTTACTCTTGGTAGTTTATTTTTCCTTTTTATTTAGTTTTTTTTTTCAATTTCCTTTATTATAAATTATTTAGCCATTGGGCCACTCATTTTTTAAACATTCTAGAGTATGAAAGGTATGAGGGATGAGAGGAGCATTCTAGTATAGTCAGTACCAAAGGGCAAATGAGACATAAGTACTTCATTGTGAATAGTTGGTTTAGCATACTTATTTGAAACGATTTTAAAAACACTTTACGTACCTTGTGTTTAAAGGTAAAAATAAAATAAAAACATTCTACACAAAACTATTGAAAGTCCTAGACTATCGAACTTAACCGCCCCCCTCGTAAGCTGACCGGAGTGTACACGCAAGAACGTCAAGATAAATACTGATGACGTTATCATTGGTCTCACCCCCTTCAGTAGTTGACATTCTTCCCACATGCAATGTTAACTGTGTCGAGTAGTACTCTCCGAGATGCATTCACCTGTCTGTCGATTTCACAATCCATCCTAACAATTTTTAGTCATTTCCAGATCCGTCCTTATCAAAAACTATCATATAAGTTTTGTAAACATTTATACAAATATCCAAGCTGCCTGTCGCTACATTCCAATGATTTAATGAATTCTGAATGTCACTTTCACTCTCGGCCATTAATACGCCATCAACTGCATATAGCGGCACTCCTTTACATTGTAGTTGTGGCGATATTGAATATTTTCAAGTTTGTCTGTCTACAAAGTTCATAACTATTTCTGGAAAGAACAAAGTACTTCTGCCCAAAACTATGTACCCTATTAGTTATGTTGTACCAAGTGGTTTGTAAAATGGAGAAAAAGCTAAATATTCAAACCTTTGGATCAACTTTAAAAGAAACAAATGTTTGCTACACACTAATTAGAGCATACACTAGGCATAATTTAGTGGTAAGTGGTTTTATAAAAAAGGTACAAAATATATTTTTAAACAACAAAATGAAATAAAATTATGTTTTCGTCTGTTTTCAGAACGTCCTCTTTTGATTCACAATACAAAGTTTGATATACGTCAGTGGTTTCTTGTGACCTGCGTCCAGCCTTTGACGATTTGGATGTACAAGTAAATTTTTTTTTAAGATTCTGTGTAATGTTAGTTAATTATGAGCTATTTAAAAAAAATATCCCAACAAATAAACAGCTCTAAAATTAAATTCAGATTTAAATTCTCTATTCAAGGAAATATGCTTACTTTTAAGAACAGCTTTATTGATAGCTTTCGTAGACAATAAATTAATGTTCATACCTGAAAAAATATACTAATACCAGAATTTATAAAATTGAATATAGTATATATATATATATTAATTATAAAGTTCACACACCATGTTTATGACCACAAACAAATTAGCGTGGAATAAAAAGGGATGAAGAAACGCACTTTCATTTAACTTTGCTGTACAATTCGCTTTTGGAATGGTTAGCAATTACCCGCTTTGATGGCCGCATGGTCTAAGGCGTCACTCTTGCAATAGACTAGACTGGCAATGACAAGGAACTCGTGGTTTGATCCTGGTTGGATGTACTAAGTGTGGTTTTCCCTAAATGGTTTACCACTCTTTATCACACAAATGCGGGTACATTTCCTATAAATTCAACCTTCTTCATCCCTAACTCACTAGCGTAATTAGTACATATGTGTATAGCCTGAACAGGTAGTGCTGCTGCTGATGATAATATTTTTTAAATTATTATTTAGTAATGCATCTTACTACCCGTTTGTGTTTAATGCTTAAGTACTAATTATACTAATGGGGTTATGATTTGGGAAGGTTGAATATAGAGGAAGTGAACCCAAATATGCGTGGAGGGAGAGTAGAAAACCATTTAGTGAAAACCACCTCCAGTTCACCCAACTGAGATTTGAACCTGGATCTCCCCGTCCTCAGCAGTATAACTCAACACTAAACTATCACGCTAGCTAACTTCACCACCGAGGCGGGTAGTAGTAGTAGTAGTAGAAGTAGTAATAATAATAATAATAATAATAATAATAATAATGCTATTACTTAAGTAATTAACAAAGAAATACCTGGAGATTGAGGGAAATAAAGAGTTTCTGAACCAATGGATAAAGGGAGTCAGATAAATGTTGTTTATAGATTATGAACGTGTATATTGATTATGATGGCATATACTTATTTTGTTTGTGTGCAATGTAATACAGTATTTACTTCATTAAATATAAAATAAAAAGTTATTCACAATTTATCAAAGTAAAAACTTAGAATTTTTGCAGCTAGTGCAAATAACAAATAATTTGACAGGGTTAATGAATTTAAATATTTAGTAACAATTTTAACCAGCAATAATGATATTATATTGGAAATTATGAAAATAATGCAGTCGGGAAATGCTTGTTACTGCTCGGTCTTTAAGTGGTTAATATCTCGCCAGGTGTCAAGGAATGTAATCTCGGAATATACGGAACAAGGATTTTACCGGTTGTTCTCTATGGGTGTGAAAAGCGGTCTATATTATCTTACACGACGATAATAAATTTAGGGTGTTTGAAAACAAGGTGCTTAGGAAGATATTTGGTCATGGGATGAGGTTACTGGGTAGTGGAGGAGGTTACATAATGATAAGTTACATACCCTGTACTCATCACAAGACACTGTTAGGATAATCAAGTCGAGTATATTACGGTGGACAGGACATGCAGCGCGAATGGGAGAATCTAGAACCTTGTTCAGGGTATTGTCTGGTAAACCCAGTGGGAAGTAACCATTGGGAAGACCTAGGCGCAGATGTGAGGATAACATTAGAATGTAACTGAAAGATATAGTCTGTAATGAGGTGGACTGGATAGAACTAGCTCAAGATATGGAGAGGTGGCGTACTTTTGTAAGTGCGGCAATGAACTTTATGGTTCCTAATGCCATATAATAGATAAGAATAGGAATGGAGAAGATTGTGTGTACACTTTAAATGTTGAAAATAAAAATAACTACACTTTTTGGCAGGTAGATTAGAAATATTTCACCAGAAAAATAATTAATATTAATATAGTGTCCCTAATAACTAATAGATATCTAACGCATAGTTATAAAAACAATGTTTCAGATGACTATTTTTTTATGTTGTAGGGAAAGCTACTTGCGGTTTTGTTCTCAAAGTTTTGACCTGCGGAACTTTCACGAGTCCGTTCACTTATGCAACCATGCTGTGCAATGCAAGTACAAGAATGGGAAGCGTGACAAAAACTTGCCAGATGAAAACATGTGGGATTGCTATACCTTTCAGACCTACCTCAGGTAAAAACTACGTAATCTTGGGATTCACTTATATGTTGCGGTTGAGATATTTTACTTTGTAAAGATGGTGCTCGGTGGTCTTGGGGTAAAGTACTCGCCTAAGGAGCCGGTTTTCGTGGGTTCAAACACAATAATATAAGTCTACAGATTTTTTTTTGAACAATAATAAATCCGCAACACAACTTCCTTCGGAGGGGAGGTAAAGCCGTTGATCACCTTTTTTAATTGTGGCATGTATCAGATCCCTGGAAGGTATTTTAAAATAACTTTCGGGCAAAATTGATAGGCCCTTTTCAGCTCGCTCATAGAAATTAAGTGTGGAAGTTGAAGGGTAACCACCACAATTCCTGAGCTTTCCTAATACAAGGGATTTCTACGAGATGGTGCAGTCAACACTAACCAGCAGAAAGGCTGAGTGCATGCCCAGCTACGGATGAATATAAATCACATCAAACCAACCTTCGGGTTGTTGAATTAAGAATAGGGGAATGCCAGGGCTCCATCGTGGTTCGGATTCCACGTTAAACTGTAGGTCCTCCATTTCATCTCACAATCACCCTACCATATACACATTAGCGTAAGTGCATATAACCCGAACGGGCAGTAAGATGCGGTGCTAATAATAATAAAGAATAGTTATTATAAAGTAAATAATTGTCAGAGTTAAGTCAAATAAAAAAATTATTTGTTCAATAGCAGGGTGGCTAATTAAACTCTATTGTTCTAAATTTTCATGATACAATTACTTTTTTTCCAAGTTTCCTAAAGTTTCCAAGTTTCCTAAATCCATTAGTAGCCATAGTTTGGATAATAAATGTAGGATAGTTAACATATTGTACCTTTTAAGTTATCAAACAGTTCCATTTTTGAAAATAACTCTTTACATTAAAAATTATTTCCTACAGAGTCCAAGGTAAGGCAGACATGTGGGACAAACGCATCTATCCCGGTATGCGCCAGAGCATCATTGGCGCTTTGCTAGCTGCGCAGGAAACCATGGATAGAAGGAAAAACTGTTTTGAGCTGTTTGGGGCTGATTTTATGTTGGACGAGCACTTAACACCGTGGTTGATTGAAATCAACTCATGTCCCGCCATGTGTGAATCGACGAGTGTAACAGCACGCATGTGCTCACAGTGTCTGGAGGACGTTATCAAAGGTAACAGTACATTACATTTATATTTTTAGCTATGATATATATATATATATATATATATCATAGCTAAAAATATAAATGTGCGATAACGTTTTTCACATATATATATATATGTGAAAAACGTTATCGTAGTTTTGTTGAAAGCAAACATAATAATTTACAAATTAACAAAAAATAACACCTACCTTTGTTTAATATTAATTACATTTAAATAATTCAATTATAAATGTCAGTTAAACACTATTTTTTTTCAAAGTTTGAATTAGAGGTTAGTGTTAACATAGTATTATATACTTACAGTATACATCTCCAGTTTGTGTTCAAATCCCAGTCAAAGACATTCATACTTTACCAGGCAGAAAGAGGTAGTGACTCGCATTACAAGGAGCCTACTCAGTCAAAACCAACAAGCTTGGAACAGTGTCTGGCCAGTCGGCTGGGAGTGAGAGGGTTGATAGACTGGCCAACAAGCTTGGAACAGGGTCTGGCCAGTCGGCTGGGAGTAGAGAGGGTTGATAGACTGGCCAACAAGCTTGGAACAGGGTCTAGCCAGTTGGCTGGGAGTGAAAGGGTTGTAGACTGGCCAACAATCTTGGAACAGGGTCTGGCCAGTTGAGAATGAGAGGGTTGATAGATTGGCCAATAAGCTTGGAACAGGGTCTGGCCAGTTGGAAGTGAGAGGGTTGGTGATGATGAGCTAAGTCATCGTCAGCAGTCGTAGCCTCAGTTAGGGAACGTTACCACCAAGAGAAGGATCTCCCTGAGGACCTGTAAGTGGCAGCTCCGCTATTCAGGTGTAGGGCACGACAAGCCTAGTAGGCTGGTGGCCGAAACAATCAAAAGTACTCGAGAAAATAAAGTAAAATGCCAGATTGGTGAATAGGTAGAATGTAGTTTTCTTTTAATTGACTAAAATGTTAATAATATTAATGTTATATATACAAAACCAAGTGTTAAAAATTAAACTGTACGTCCTAACTTAATTTCTTTCAGTTGTTATTGACCGTCGCCAAAATAAAAAGGCAGAAACCGGAATGTTTGAGATGGTATTCAGACAGAGAATCCCTCCTGCCCCTGCATATCTCGGCATGACATTGGCGGTGAGAGGGGAGAAGATTTACAAGACAAGCATCGTCAAGCCGGGCAACGGAATGTTCAGAACCAACTTTATAAAACAGCTACGCGAAGAAGACTTGGAACAAATCAGAATAGAGCCGACGCCTTGCAAAGCCGCCGCCGAGTTTCCTTCAAAATCACCTCTCCCAGACATAGCCGAAACAAAGCCCATCAAGCGAATATCGACTGAAGATAAAGGTAAATACGCTGAGCCAAATATTTTTCTAGACGAAGACACGGTACCAGTTGAGATTGTAAAACCTATCATTCAAGGTCTCATTGAAAATCTTAAGTATAAAGATGACCCAAATCGCTTTGTAGAGATATATGATGATAGCCCAGCTGATACCGTGCAGGATAGCTTGTTGAATTTATTTGATGGTATAAAATATAACAAAGATAATGCTTTTGAAAACATCTTTCACAAAAGAGATTATGGTAGAGATGGAAAGGAAAGTTTGTTTGAAATTGAAGCTAGTATAGTTACTTCTAGTAGTGATTCTGATAGTGACAACCAAAATCCAAACAAAGAAATTAACTGCTTGAAGGAAGGGGAAATTGTTGAAAGCAATGCAACTACAACCCCTGACTTATTAGACCACGAGTTTGAGAGTAATACAAAAACACTTGAAGCGACAACAAAAGAAGGCGGCACTCAAAACTTTGACACAGAATTAAACAGCGCAACGATTTTGACTAAAGACACACAACCAACTATGCAAAGTCAGTTAAAAAATATATCTTTTAAAAATAACAATCTTGAGAATGAATCTCCTGAAAACAATACCAAATGTAAAACAAACGAAACTAGCAAGCACGAAGCATCAGATAAATCTAAATCTCCTGAAGAAAACGAAAGAGATCACTTTGAGAAACAGACGGAATCACCCAAAAATATTTTTGAAAAACAGCAAAATGAAACAAAAAATAAAAAAATATCAGGAATAACCGTTCTAAGCCAACAAAATGAAAATTTTAAGAAGTCGTCTACAAACAATCCAACACAACTAGTAAGAAAACCAAAACCAAATTGCATTCATAAATTAGAAAATGCAAAAGATTTGTATAAATTTATTACTGAAAAACAAAATGAAATTGATAGCTTTGACAAACAGATAGAGTGCTTCCAAAATATGGTTGAAAAGAAACAATCATTAATTGAACAAAATGAAGGGAAAAAATTGAAAATAAATACCAAAACCATAAAATTAATCAACAATAAAAGAACCAGAAGCAGATCACCAGCTTTCCTCCCATCCAAACCAAATAAAGATGACGAGACGCGTTCAATGAAACCTCAGACTGAAGAAAACAAAAGAAAGCTCAAAAGATTCCACAAGAAGAATGGGAACAATTCAGAGAAAAGACAAAATATGAAAAAACAACACAAGCAAATAGAAGCGGCCAAAAAACAAATCTCTCTAAGATCTAACGATGAAAAACTCCCACTTTCGTTAACATTTGATCCTCACAGAGACTCAAATAATAAAATAAAACACGAAATGAAAATAAATACATTTAAAAACAAAGATCTTAAGAAATCAGTCATGCAAGAGCAAAATAATAATGATCAAGAAATCAGGCCATCATTCAACCATTTAGGTGAACCTGCCGTATTAAAAGAGAGCTATGATGAACTAAAAAATAACGATTCCAAAACAAACCAAAAAACTATATTTTCTCAAGAAGTATTTGCTGAAAAACATCAAACAATAGAATCAGATTGTGAAACTACCACAAGTGGAAATAACAAAGCATCAAAACCTGCCGAACTTTACAAAGGAGACAGCAATAATCCAAAATACTATTCAAATCATAATTTGCCAAGTAAAGAGTTAGATGGAATGTCACAGACAAACCCAATAGAAACAAATATTAAAGGAAGAGTTTGGCTCAACCCAATAGATGACCAACCAAAACAGTTATCTTCAGAGGAGACCACACCCAAAAGAAAAAAATTGAAGTCAAATACGTGGAGAAATAGTGATGACGCAGTTCGAGCGATAGAATTCTACGACGAATGGAAGAAGAAATTGGCCCATACACGAGCCAGCTGTGAAGAATTGTTATACAAACTCAGAGTATTCAAAGAAACTGATGGCCTTGTGACAAAACCAAAATGTTCTTTGGACAAAAACGTTATTTGGGATGGAGAAATGTGTAACAAGCCAACATTAAGTGACGTAATCAAGAAACTGTCACAAACTCAGTCCGGAATAGAAGTTTGCCCGTCTAGTTCCGCTAAAAGTTTCATGGAATCGCTGTCGGACTCACAAACAAAAAATAAGATGTGGGAACGGAGGACATCTTATCTCAACATGGCCGAAGAAGATATTCAGACTAGATCAAAACATACAAATGAAAAGGTCGGTTCAACTGGACAAAAAATTAGAGTCATGCCTCAACTCGCTACCAATGACAAAACCATTCCACCCTCAAAATTAATGTTACCACACATAAAGAACAAAAGTAAAATTCAATTAAACAATAATATCATTGACACACAGAGTTCGGTGAGTAACTTTTATGCCGTCGGAATGAGTTTAAGAAATTTACAAACAGATTTTAGTCAAAAAGAGCAACTGTTATTACCTTTGGGCTCAGGTCATTGCAATATAACCAATCAAAATGTTCCACAACCTGTTTAAGGTCGAACATGATGGAACTATTTAATTACAACAATAAAAAAAATTTTTAGTATACTACTATATAATTTATAAACCAAACATGTATCGATATGGCCAATGGTGAATCAACATTAGATAAATTAAAAATTATTTATTGAAACCAAGACATTTTTTAGGAACTTAGAAATATGCGCGATTTTTTTGTCAACAAAAACTGAACAAACTTCAACCATAACAAAAATAAATTGTTAATTCCAGTCACTAGTATACTTCACATTATTTTAATAAAATGCTTAATTTTCATGATTTGTTTTTTGTTACAAAACTAATTTTGGTTTAAGATTACTGTTCCAATCCATTATTTTAAATAGAACAAAGAAATTACTTTTTTTTTTGACAAAAGTAACATTTAAATTTGGTTTTACCATTTCTATAATTAATTTATATTAGACAAATATTGGAAAAATTATCGATATTATATTATTGATCTGTGTTAGGGATTCATAAAATATCAATTACTATTCTTAAAAAAAAGCCACAAATAATGTAATCATAATGGAAATATCAAGACTCAGTTATAATCATCACATGCATGCCGAAAACAAATTTTATAATAGTTTAAATCACACTTGATGGAATTAATACAAAGTTTACTTTTCGTCCTGAATATATGGAATATAATTATGTAATTTAATTAATAATCTATGGAGAAAAAATGTATTTTTGTTGTAAATATGCAAGCTTTATATATTGCTAGATTTGGTCAATATTTAATTCTAAAGTGTTGAATTATTGCTTAAAATCTACATTTAACAATTTATAATAACAACCTATTTTTATATATTAAAAAGAGAGCTCTTGAATGTGATCAAATACATCATCCAAAGGTGGACCAAGAGATAGAGAAAATGTTAGAGACCCTTTTATTACCAATTTAAAAAAGTTGGAACCAATTCAGTAAATAAGTCACAAAAATTCAAGATTTGGTTTACAATTATAAATGTTTCTTCCCATAAAGTTTACAAATAAAGAGTCAGTTTTCCCGATTAATTTGAAGAAAATCGAGTCAAAACATCCAGCCTTCATTTATGTTTCCAAACAATCAAACGCAATGAGTCAATAACACAAAATCAACACAAAATGGCAGTGCCTAAAATGCAGGCTAGCTACAATAAAGCTCTAAAGAAAAATTCTAATACAAAAGTTTGAAAAAACAAAGTAGATTTTAATTTTTTTCAAATCTCGAATATTATGTTTTGTCAGATCCTCAAATATCCTTAGGTGTTCAAGAATTACAAGGGTTCCATTCCTAATTATAACACAAATCAAAACTATGTAAAAAGACGAAACGCCGTATCAAATAAGCTACTTGATACATTTTCATGTTTTTTCTAAACATAATATTTTAGCTTTTCTAAGCTCTCACGCTCCTTCAAAACGATAATTGAGAGACATAAGATTGTGAGAAACTTCATTATTTGATTTACATCTAGCATTATTAGAGTTAGAAAATCAAGAAGGTTGAAGTCTTATGTTTGGGATAAAAATTATATCAAAATAAGATGCCATCATAGAAACCTACATGAAAAATAAAAACACTCTGATGCCCCAGATGGGGAGATCTATTAAGATTGGTTGAAATAGTAGCAAGTGGCTTAAGATCACACAGCTTAAATTAGAAAAGTCTTTAGTATAATATGCTGTAATATATTTTTGGGTTATTAACATTATATAGAGTTAATTATTTAGGAATCGACCTCGATGGTCTCGGGGTAAAGTGCTCGCTCGCTTCAGGACACGATCGTTTGTGGGTTCAAACCCAGTTGGGGCCGACAATTTTTTTTTTTCCTGAGTGATAAAATCCATAACACAGCTTTATACAAAGGTGAAGCAAAGCCATGTCGATTGTGGTGCGTAAAAGAACCGTGAAAGGTATGTAAAATGCCTTTCCCAGAAAAATTATGACGCCCTTTCTCACTAACTTATAGAAAACATCCGGTGCTGATATAATCAGTTGGTTCATAAAGTGCACGTTAAAGACCTCAAATAAATAAATAAAACATAATATGTGTTTAAGAAAAACAGCCTATACATTTTCATTTCAGGGAATGGTAATAAATGCATCTGATATATTAGTTTACCTAAGATATTTCATATATTAAAAATAAAGGAAGAAATCAATACCTAGCATATTTTGATGGAGATAAAAAAAAGTTAATAATTCAACTTGTGTAAGCCTAATGAGTAAGTAAATCACATTTTAAAAGTGTTCAAAATGCTACATAAAAACATTTTGACAGTTAAAGAAAGTTGCAATATGTGTTTAGCTTTCTTTGTGTAGTGACAGACTTTTGAAATGTTCTGCTACAAACTACAGCTTCATAAACAAGAGATATTTAAAACATGTGTTTCTGTAACGTTAGGCCAACAAGGCCAGTAAAATGAGATGTTTTATAATCACTTTATTGCAGACATGTCTGAATTCATTGTTACAATTAATAATATAAATTAACCTAATTCTATTTTATGTTGTTGTCGGAGCACCTTTAAAAATACTCTACAGTATGTTAGATATTAGAGAGAGAGAGAGAGAAACAATGAAGAGTCTAGTTAAAAAAAACTGTATAACAGTCATACCAGGTTATAAAAGAATATCTAAGTAAACATTAAAATATGTAATTTTTGTTTAAGTTTATGTTACAAGATAGCTTTTTTGAAAACCTTAGCGAGAAAGAAATTGAAATAAATTTGACTTGAATTATCTTGAACAATAGTTTCAATGAAGTTCAATGAAGAGCTCATTCCCAAAACCAGTTCAGTCCATTTTTTTAAATATATAGGAGAGCACAAAAAAACTAGTGAACAAACTTGTTTGAATTTTTAGTTTCAATCGAACAAGTAATTATTAAAAAAAGACACACATATAATTTGTATAAGTGACATGAAACATGTAGAAATTAAAAATTCCAGTTTTTTGTCTCGCCTATAGATTTAAAAAAATGGACTAGTTTTGGGAGTAAACAATTTGTTTGATTTGATGTACATGTAAAGGTAGGGACAGCCACATTCAGTCAGCGTAAGTGAGCAGAAAATACAGCTGGAAATATGGGTAGTTTTGTTGCTTTTTAAAGTGGCTTATAATAAATTAAGTTGCCTATCGTCCCAGCCCCGGGTTAGATTGGGATATTAATTTTAATTTGCATAACTTTGTCGGATCTACATGACTGAAAGAACTGGCCAAGCAAACTCGTTGTAATGAATTAGTAAACATTAAGAAAGAATACTGACAACTCACAACAATCTTGTCCCAGTTGTGCAGTAACTGGGCCGGATTGGGCTATAAGAGCTTCTATCTTATGGATATCGGGGCTGACACATTAATATCTATTTTGGAGGCAGTTACTCTGCCTGTCGTCGGACCATACAGATTAGACCATCGTGTCATCAGTGACACTTGTACTAGAGGGCAACCGCTGTACCCAGGGTGCCGGGTTCGAGTCTGTAGGGGGTCACGAGAGGTGTCAGTCGAGCCAACAGTTTAGGTATTCTTGACTAAACCAGTTCTCTCACGAATGCATAGGTCCAAGTTCTTGTATTGTTTTGTAACACCTTTTAACATCACATTGTGTATTAACTCTTAGTGCTACTACTAAACCCAAAAAACGGAGCATCCAATATAATTTCTAACCAAACCATCTACCTTGCCACCGACCGTACCCTTGCCCGCAAGCTATCCTGACAGATCCAACCCTCAGAAGGAGGGTAGTAGGCAACACACTAATCTTTTTTTTAATATATATATTTTGTAATTTGTACCAATCATCTGAATGTGAGTTCATACTTTAAATTAATTAGAGTCCATCAGACTTGATTGATTTTAATGGCTTACTACTTGTACTGATTTCTTAAATTAAACACTGTGTTTTATTCTCTTCTGCTGAAGAAGGGGACTGATATATCCCCCAAAAATTACATAATATGTGTTTTGTTTTGTGTTTTAATTGTGAACTTTGAGGCCTACAGTTTTCTGGTAAGTGTGTGGGCCTTGCTCTTCTATCCCCCTTTTAATGTTTAATTTAAACCAAGTTTTGTTTGATTTGATACAAAGTATATGTCATACACACAACATGTACAAAGCAGATTGTTAGAATATTTGACTCGTTTTCACTTTGTATGTTCACAGTTCCCCACTGCATATTAATATATTTATCTTAGTGAACCTATAAATAGGTGATATGTGTCATATGGTGTAATGGTGATTTGCGGGTTGTTGAGTCACCAGATTATTCATTACATGCTTTCAGTAATAATTATATGTGTAACTTTAAAAAAATAACACAATAATTTATGTCAAAATCATCTAAGTAAATGTAATGTAATGCAAAATTCCAGTGATTCCTTTTGTGCAACAAAGCTTCGCTACTAAAGTCTAGTCTCTGCCACACTTTTGAATTTGTCCCATGACTCTCCTAATGTTATGCCTTAATCATCAAAGTTCTTACGCCAAGTCATCCTTGGCCTACCCTGACATCAGCGCCCTTGTGGTTTCCTGTCTTATCTCTCTTCCAGAGCTGCTCTTGAGACGTTATTGAGCTCTACGGAGAGTGTGATCAAGCCAATGCCACTTGAACGGTATGATATCCAGTTAGATGGGCTTCTGGTTGGGTTCATTTCACAGCTTCTTTATATGACAATATATTTGTCCCAATATGTTCCTCAAGTCATCTGTTGATAAATGTCCGCATTTCTGCATGTCTGTATGGGCCGGGCGTCAAGTTGTTTCCCATGTCTCGCATCTGCGACCGACTTTACATCGTTCTGAAAAAGCCACAGTTTGGTCGTTATTCTTAATTCTGCTGATATCCCAATTAGTCTCAAGGTGATATACACCCCTTTAACTTTATTGTTTAACCTCTTGATGTCTTTCTTGGTACCTCTGTCCGCGGTGACGACTTCCTCAATTAGCATAACTTGCCTACCCCCTAAATGACCTGATCGCCAATGCTAAATTGCATGGTATTGCAATTATAGAGTCTCATCCCTATGGTCTTCTTCGCGTCGATCTTCAAGCCAACTTGTCACGCTCTGACATATAGAGTATAATGCTTTGCTGACATGTCCTTGAAACTATGAGCGGTAAAACACAGGTTGTATGCGTAATTAAGATCGTCGAGATCGTCAAACCGTGAACATTTTTGGTAGCTCGCATGGTAATTTCTTTTTCTATAGCACTAATTTAAATTACAATATCAGAGTAGTTGTTCTGGTCTATATTCCTGTGCGAGTCATAATCTTAAAGTATTAAGAGTGGGGGTAGAGGGGACACTGAACTAGGTTCACAGATGAATATCATGATAGCTGCATTTGACTAGACATTAACACAAATTGCCGAAGAAAATTAATGCTATTCATCTTAGTAGTTAACATACCAAGTTTTTTAAAAATAATTTCTATCATTTTGTCTGAAAAAAATGTGAATAAACAATATAAAGGATTGAAAAAAAAGAAGAAGTTAATTTTGGTACATTATTTATAATACAACTATGAATCCAAGCCATAATACCCACCCCAGTTTGTTCAGCAATCATGATGGTGACGTCTGTGTACATGTTACAATAGGTTGACGCTAATTCATTCATAAAGATTTTATAACCCCAAACTCCTTTATAAATTCTGTCCCTTCAATAGCAAAGGTAGTGTAGATTTCGTCCAGTGTTAGTTTTTTTAGATTTCAATTTGTTTTTATCCTCACATTCTTGAAACATTTACATTTCTCCATACGCGATGTTTCCTCCAGATATTTAGGCTGAATTTTCATCGTACACAAACGTCACAGCTAATTATTTTGCAGTGATGCACTTAAAACTTAATATGATTGTACACACACACCCCACCCCAATATTTACACATTTGTGGGAGTGTTGAGAGATATACAGAGTAGAACATACATTCTTCTACAAAGTATCCTGTTAGAGAAATTGAAAGTAACAATGGAAAAAAAAGACAAAAAAAAAATTGATGATCGGTCACTACCGGTTGATGAAGTTCCAGCGCTAATTTTAACTCGACACCATAAAAAATCAAGTTGACAGTATAGGCCGAATAGGCATTTATCTTAATAGTTTGTTACAAAAAATATAGTGTTAACGCACTATAATAGTATATATTTTACAGTAAGTCACTAAAGTTTGTTTCTTGTCAAATCTGTATTTGCAGCAGTCCCTTTCGGCAGAGAAATGCGTATAAAATAACAATAAAAGTGTTACATTTTGTCAAAGTTGATAGCAAAAAAAAAATGTATTAATATATTCTAAATCTACCGCTGTATCTTGATTACATTTTATTCATGAAGCTACCTTCAAACTGGATTGTGTAAAAAGACTGGAATGATTTGTGCACATACATAACAAGGTCCCTACTCAAAATTAGGTTGATTTTTTTTTAACTCCAGGAAAATTTGAACATTTTCCATGGTAATAATAATTTTATTTCTTTAATATGTATGAAATCAGTGGCGTAGCAAGAGCATTTGATGCAAGGGGTGGGTCTAGGTGTTGGTACCTCTTACCCGGTGTGGACACCAAATTCTTATAAGCTCGATAAGAGCTTAAATAAAAATAAATTATTGTAATAGCCCTGCCCTGGATTGGGATGTTTGCTTAAAACTAACATAACAGTGTGAAAATGAAGCTAGTGAAAGAACTGGTCCAGCTTACTTGTTATGAGTTAGTCAACATTAGGAAAGAACGCTGACAACTCACAACAGATTGTCCCCGTTGTGCTCAGCAATTGGGCCGATTTGTAGTATAAAGGGTTCTGTTTTAGAGCTATCAAGGTTGATTCAATAATATCTATTCAGAGGGGTTACTCTGTCTGTTTTCGGAGCCACGCAGATTATAATATCGGGTCATCGTGCTAGAGGCGAACCGTCATACCCAGGGAACCAGGTTTGAATCTCTAAGGGGTGTCAGTCGATCTCGTAGTTAAGTATTCATCATTAAACCAGTTCTCTCATGATCCTTGACATGTTTTTGACATCACATTTTTGTAGTAACTCTTAGTGCTATTGATAAACCCTAAAAACCATAACCATCTATAAATTAAGAACCAACACATCTATTTTGCCCTCGTCCCTAACTTTCCCCACAAGTTATCCCTACATTAGGCACAAAGGAATGGAGGTGGTGACATTATTATTATTATTTATGTACCTCTACAGCTAACTTCATTGACAATTATTAGCCCAGCCCTTTTAGAATATAATCTACAAATGCAGTTTAATAAGGTCAAGGTTAAGAAAAAACTAGTTACGTTCAAAAAAAGTAAATGATCTCACTTGGTTTGACAAATCTCTAACCAAAATAATTTATTTATGTACTAAGACGTAGATTATATTTGAACAATACTCTTAGTAATTTTAAATTCTGATCACAATAATCAAAATAACACTGTGATTTTCCCTTCATAGCAATTCAACAGTGAATCTGTCAAAGAAATGAGTTATATAATATTAGAAAATATATTTTTAAGATCTAGTGTCTTATGATGTTAACACTGCCATAGTAATAATAACAATAATAATAATAATTGTTACCTTTACTTGTATACAATAAAATAGATGTTTATATGCTACAACTAAAATTAAATATTTTAAAATGTTAAGAAAATTAGCATTTAGTAAATTTAAATTCAAGTATACTTTCATAATAATATTATAGTTACATTTATGTCAGTTATATTAGATTAGATGTACTTTTAACTGCTGAATAGTTATCGCTTATACTCAAAAAAAGGGCTGTGAGTCTAAGTCGGAAAAAATGTACCGATTCCGGCTCCGGCCACAAAATAAAAACTTATAGTATTATAACAATTTATGATAAATATATAATTTTAATATCATACCTTATATTTTAGAACCAATATTTGTAATTTGGATTGACAAATTTATTCTAATATAAATTCACAATATTCTTTAAATTGAAAAACGACACCTAGGCACAGGAATCAAACCCGGGACCTTTGGTTTAGTACGCCAATGCTCTAACCACTGAGCTATTCAGAATTAGTCCAGAGACCAGGGCCATTCTTTACTCATATTGGTGACCTGGCGGTCTAGGTGTAAGGTGTCAGACTTCTGTGCTGGCGGCCGGGGTTCAGTCCTCAGTCCCGGCATAGATTTATCTGATTACCAAACCCTTCCTTCACCTCTGACAAGACATCTTGTGAATGTGTGGAATACCAGGCCTCCACCGTAGTTCGGATTCCACGTTAAACTGTAGGTCCTCCATTTCATCTCACAATCACCCTACCATTACACATTAGCGTAAGTGCGTATAACCCGAACGGGTAGTAAGACGTGGTGCTAATAATAATAATTTACTCATATTTTAAGGAAAAGTTACCAGAGTATCCAGGTGTAATTTTTAAATTTAAAGAATATGATATTTAGATGTGGCTTTAACCGTAACTAACAAATATAATATCTTGGCTATTTAATCCCTCATAAATTTAAAATGTCAAAGAAGCTTCCCTTAAAATAATCTGTATTGGAGCATTTTACTGCAGTAAAATTGTTATTACCAATTAATTAATATAGTTGAGATATTTCTGAAGGAGTCAGAGTCAAGACAGTTAAAAATTAGAGAAAGTCAGACAGTAGAAAAATAGAGGAGTTGGAGTCGAAGGTTTGGCGTACAGAAGCCGCAGCTCTGCCTAAAGTAAAATGCAATCATACAGAGTTTTCCAACAATACGTGTCAAACTTGTTTTATCATAAGAGCCACAATAAACATTAAAAAACAATGAAGCGGCTACATTAAAAAAAATAAACTCTGTATCGTCATTATCTTAAGTGGAAATATTTCCAAATTATAATCTTATTTTTATAAAAAGAAAAGAGTCAGTCCCAAAATAAAACAAAAAGACACCGTTTCACCAAAGATTTGAAACATTTTATTTCTAACAATAATGTCAAAGTCGGACTTTTAAATCTCATACCAAAGTAATTTTTATAATTATTGCTGACAAATGTGTGTCTTTAAGGAGAGATCTCTCAAATGTTAAACTTTATGTGAGAAAATAACTAAAGTAATTTGACCCATTAAAGATCAGACCAAATAACTTTTTATGATTTTTTTTATGTTTTCTATAATTTAATTTAATTTAATTTCCAATTATTTGATTACTTGATGGATATTAAATAAATATGAGTAGATTCAATAACATTGTTTATGCTGTAGATAAAAAATGTAGTAAGAATATCTAAACAAACACACTCGCAAATAGATGCCACTATATTCTCACTCAAAAAAATCTACTTGTAAAGAAATAAAGAGTGAAGTTAAAATTAATTATACTATCTGGAAATCAATTCAGTTGTCAATAAATGTTAAAGTCATGATGTAATCAGCCTCAGCTTTAAGAGAGTAGATATCCAATGTTTTAAAATAAACACCCTGATTTAAAAAGAACATCTAAGAATAAACATTTGTGATAATCTGTATAATTTAATAATATTATGTGTGTATAAAGTATGTCTAAAATTAATGTCAATAGAAAAACTTGGATTTATTTTTATTTCCAAAAGTTTGTTCGTGGAAATTCTGTCAATTATTTTATAAGAATATGTTAGCATTATAATGATTTATGATGTTTTTTAAATCATGCGTAACATACGTTTGAAATTGTTTGTCATTAATACAGGACACGATTATATTCAAAACTTATAAAGTTTGTATAAAACTATGGGTAAATTTTGTAGTGGTGCAATAGTGATAAGAATAAATTTGTAGACCCATGGTTATGTCAAGCTAGTGATGTTTCTTGTTACAACATGTTAAATGTTTATCTGTACTTGCACAAAATAAAAAAAATTATCTGTTTCAACAAATTTCACAATTGCATTGTTTATTAAAATGTTATTCAATCCCTCGGAACTTTTACATGACGGTCGGACAAAACGATTTTGAAAAACCTTCTGGATTTCGCATTATTTAACCAGACACTAGAGACTTTCGGTTACTACACATATTTTTAGAGCCCTGTTTCATTAGAATTTTTGAAAATAAATAAGGCTGTATCCGAATAGTCAAGTACACTTGACTTGATGCAGTCTTGATAATTTTACACTTCTCGCGGTTTTCATAGTGAAGACTGCATCAAACTATTCGAACGGCAACACACTTGGACCCACAGCGCTGCTTCCTACCGAATAATTTGTGTAAATCGGTGCTCAACAGACGAAACGATAATACTAAAACAATTGCCAGTCAAACACCGCACCAACGCCACATGGCTCTTAGCTTTCGTATCCATGGTTACCAACGCCACGAGAAGACTGCATCGGTCTAGTCCGCGACTATTCGGACAGATCTACACTTGGTCACGTGATTGCCAATGCAGCTATCAACGCCACGAGCCAACGCGACGTCGCATAAGTAGACTATTCGGATACAGCCTAAATTTATATAACCTCATTCCAGTAATAAAGTATGTTTCCTTGGTATAATTGCGGATGTAATAAAACTAAATAACTTAATTGTGGTTATAAATAAATCCCACAACAGTTATTTGTATACTAGAAAAAAAAAAATAATAATCAAATTTATAATTGATAGTATAAAAAAATTATTGATAAAATATTTTTTTAACATTATTCAGTTAAATTTTGTAACATTTCCTGTTTCTAGGTTTTCCAGACTGCTGATCAATTTGTTTACTACTTTGGAAGGTTAGCAAAAATAAATAAAAAGTACAGTACGTCTACCAAGCAAACATATTATAGAATATGTGTTGACAAAAAAAATGTATTTGTTCAGTTAGCTGATAAACCTTTTTACAAATTTAATAAAATGTGTTTATTTTTGGATATTGAAACACCCCACCAAACATATAATATATTACTACCGCTTAAAACTTTGTGGATAAAACATATAGCATTAGTAACTACAGATTACCAAATAGTTTTTGTTTTGAACTTTTGAGTAGTTTTATGAGCAGATAGCTATCTTATTTAACTTATTAAGCAGTGTTATCTGAGCAGTTGTTTTCTTTTTATGCCCTAAACCGTTAGGTGCAGCTTATTTAACTGTACATTCTGTCAAACTGACAGAGTCGTTAACCAATTGCTCAGTTGACAGGAATTTTATGTTGACATGCAGTATGGATTGTTACTGCTAAGCGATTGTTTTATCTATGGCCATCACAACAGGGTCAGAATTAAAGTATATCATTGGCTGTAATAAAAGGTTAGAATAAGTTATTTTAGCACCGCGTCTTACGACTTGTTCCGGTTATACGCCCATGTGCTAATTACACTAATGAGTTAGGGATTAGGAAGGCATAATTTAGAGGAAATGCACCCACTTTGCATGGGGAGGGGGGAGAGAGAGAGGAAAACCATTTAGGAAAAACCACTCTCAGTGAACCAGACTGGGATCGAACCCCGATCTCCCCATCTTCGGCAGTCTAGTCCAAAACGATAGTAGTGTGTTAGACCATGCAGCCACTGAAGCGGGCGATTAATCTAGTGAGCTAAGAATGAGGAAGGTTGAGTTTTAAAGGAAGTGTGCTGTATTTGTGGGGAGGGAGACTGGAAAAATAGTTTAGGAAAGACCACTTTCAAAACACTCGACCGGGATACAAACCCCAATCTCCTGGTCATCGACAGTCTAGTCTATTGCGAGTGTGACACCTTGCAGCCACCACCGAAGCAGGTTAAAGTGAGTGCTCTATATTAAAAACATACCTTTCTTCTTAAAATATATTTAGTTTGCTTAAGGTGGAAGTGGCTCATTTGTTTGAAGAGATGGATTACTAAGATAGTGAGATCACGAAGGACATTGTGACTTGAATTTATAAGCAGGCCATGAATTTAGGTAACCACATGTACTTGAATAAAGTTTTAACAAAGGTTCTGTTGCAAACATGTATTCTGTATGTGTATTAAAATAAAAAGATGTGATTTATAATTCTTACACTAACAAGTTATGTTACTTTATATCCATGACTGTTTCCGGTCTGTGGCCTAGGTCAGTTTTTTATTCAAGCTATATATTTTCCACTACTGGTTAGCTAGGCCTATCGTAGCTTTATATACCTTATAATCTAACTTAAAGACTAGGACAGGCACAACATCCAGTCCCCATCCGTTAATTCATCACTGTGAAAGGGTACACCCATATTTCACCAAGTATACATTTTTCTGCCATGCCAGGAATCGAACCCGGGACCCTTATTTCAGTGAACAGACACGCAACCGACTGAGCTAAGGCGTCGGATTGCTAACAAATTATGTAAAGTCCATAAAATAAAAATTACATTACTTGAGTCAAAAGCATGAATTGTGTAACCATTTTCCAATTGCAATTTAATTTTAAATACTGGTGTAGTTTCATGGTGATCTATTTTATTTAATTCTAACTCCGAAGATCATGAAAATCGTTATCATTGGAACGTATGAATATCCTTGGTTCAGAAACAATTCCATTCCTGTACTTCCTCTTTCTTCTCTTTCCATACCATCAAACCGTAATGGCTTTAATTATTTCCTCCCTCAAGGTTCCTTGCCACTTTATTCATGACCATTTCCATTATCCTTACAAATAGTAATGGTGAGAAAGCACTCCCCTGCTTCCATACATTTTTTTTGTTTGTAACACCACTTTGTCCAACCCTTCTCCGCCTTAACTCGTGTTATCCTCATTCACTCTCATTACAACTACTATTTCTACAACAACCTCCTCTGCCGCTATCCAGGCTTTATTTCTATCTACACTATCATATAACTTCTCCACAACCATAAATTCCATTATCAAGTCCTTCCCAAATTCATACCTTCTTTCCATCAGCTGTTGTATAACAAAGATCAAGTCTATCGTGGACCTTTGTTTCCTTTATCCGTGCTGTTCCTCTCTCCACCTTACTTTCATTTTCTTCCTTATTCTCTATTTTAATTATCATCCTCTCCACCTTACTTTCATTTTCTTCCTTATTCTCTATTTTAATTATCATCTTATATATTTTTGTACAGTGGCATATAATTGTTATTTCCTCGTGATTCATATACCTATTCCTGTCTTATTTCCTAAAAATCGATCCTATGATTCCTTTCTTTGAGTTCCAGTATGCTGTTCTCCTTACATATCACTTTCAGCACCCTGTATACTCATTGTATTGCTGCTTCTCCTGTATCTCTTATCATTTCCACAGTTAGTTCTTCCACATCTGATGCTTTTCCTAGTTTCATCCTCTTTAATGCATCTTCCCCCTCTTTCCATATATAGGAGTGCCCCTCCTCTTTTGCTAATGCTTTGTGCTTCTCCGCTTCACTCTCATTCCTTTACTCTTCCAGGTTAAACACCTTCTCAAAAAATACTCCCATAGTTCCTTTTCTTCTTCTCCTGTCTCCTTCCTTCTTTATCTATCAGTCTAACTTCTTGTCTTTTATCTATCCTCTCGTTTCTTACTTAACTATATAACTTAATTCCTTTCACATCCCTTTCCAGCATCTCTCTCAATTTTGGCATCAAATCCTTTCTGGCTTCCTTTATCACACGCTTTTCTCTTATCTTCTGTTCTCTATGCTCTTTGTTTCCTCATTCTTATTTTTAAAGCTCCTTCTGAATGTTCTAATCTTCTCCTCCAATGCTTCCTTCAACCTGTCATTCCACCGAGGTGTCTCTTTCCAATTCCTATTATCACTGGTCCTCCCACATACTTTATCTACAGCTCCTCCCACCTTTCTAATTCCACCTCATCCTTGGGCGTTTAGCTTCTTGACTTTCTTAGAGACATTTCTTTATCCTATTTATTTTTAATCCTCCATTTCTTTAATTCTTCTTTGTTTACTTACAATTCTCTTACATTCCCATACCACTATGCCTGCCAACATCAATCTGTAGTTCTAATATGTGGAAACACATTTGGTACCACCTTAACGTTTACAATCTTTCTTTTCATTTCCTTGTCATAAGGAAGTAATCCATTGCAGACATTTCCTCTCCATTCTAGCTATGTAGTAATTGTATGGATTTCTCCTTTCTTCTTATACCAACTGTTCACCACCTTAATTTCATTTATAATTTCTCTCTATATATCCGTCATGCCCTAACAATTCCTCAAAACCTTCTCTCTTTTCTGTCTTGGGCATTAAAGTCTTCCATCCACCACTTGCCTTTCCTTTCCCAAGTACCTTTCTTAATCTTCTTCAAAATTTTCCTTCTCTTCCAAGGGGTATAAAACTTGTGATGCGTACACCTGCAGCAATTTTATTTGTTTCTCCTTTGCTCATAATTATCCTTTTATTAATTCGATTACTGATCCACTCCACCTTCACTTCCCACCCTATCCTTACTATCACCACTACACTATTTATCTTCCCTTCATCACTTCCCACCCAGTTTAAGATGAAGCCTTTACTTAGCTCCAACACTCCACATCCTCTCCACTTAGTCTCACTCAATCTCAGAATATCCAATATCCTCTTCTACTCTTCTAGTAAGTGTGCCAATATTCCGAGTTTCTATTCACAGCTTGTTGATTGTCTTTGCTTCCAATCAAGCATTTAACTTTATTTCCTTGAGTATTTTTGTCTGCTTTTGCCACTGACTTACTGTTGTGGCCTACACCTGAAAAGCACGGCTTCCACTTATAGGTCTTTGGGTAAATTTGCTTTTGGTGATAACCTTCCCTAGCCGAGGCTACGGGAGGTGACGATGACTTAGCCAATTGTCATCAACTCTCACCCTCCTAGCCCACAAGGCTGAGAGCCGACCGGCCAGGCCCTGTTCCAAGCTTGTTGGTTTTGGCCCTGACAAGTCTACAGTCTCTTGTCTACACCTGATCTAGCTTCCATTGGGATTCAAGGGAAGGAGCTAAGTAACTTTAAAAAATAATACATACAAAGTTGATATTGTTTAAATATATTTGTTCAAATCTAAGTGGTATAAAACATATGTACAATGTAGCTGTAAGTACATGTAAAAAATCAAAACTTTCACCAGCAGTCTTCTGTGCGGGTAAAGAAATAAAAATAAATTACATTTTAAAATTCCATTTAGAATTCAAATGAAATAAAACTCCAAAAACCAAAATAATTTTCAACATTAGGTATGACATGTCTTACCAAATTCAAAATCCAAAATCAAATTGGTTCACAGCCCTCAAGTTTGATATTTTACTGAACCGGGTGAGACACACTGTCAAACGCATTAGTTTTATGATCTTCCATATTTGGTACAGCTTCATAGGAACAAATGGTTACACCATGTCTGTGGGCTTTGGAATATTCCCCTCTTAGACCTATGTAGTAGATTTTTGTGGTTTCGTTACCAAAGTTTCTCGGAAAGTGTAAAGTTAAATGATGAACCGATGAGAATTTAACCACTCTGAAATAGAAAAATACGAAATATTAGCCAAACCAAGCAGCGAGTCATTTAAAAGTGTTTATTGGGACCCTGTGAACAGGATGATTCATGGATAGCTCAGTGGTTAGAACCTTGGCCACAGACAAATAATACACCCAGACACTCAACCTCCAGCTTAGAATGGTTGCGCTCCTTTTGGAAGCTTGAGTCTTTTGGCACTAGGATCGCTGCAGTTAGCCCTGTCATCACCCAGCAGTGACACTAGCGAGTCCCAGTGTTGAAGGACTCAAACTGGTAAAAGGAGCACAGCGGAAACCCCGTGAGGTTTAGAGTTTGTTTCTTAGTTGTTTGTGGGCTTGGCGTAATAAACGAAAGGTTATGGGTTTGGTTACCATGTCCAGTTCATTTTTCATTTTAAAGAATTTGTTATAATGTTTATACTATATTAGGGTATACACAAGACCCGGGAATAAATAATAAAGTGTCATTTTGTCAAAAATCCGATTTAAAGAGTTAATAAGAATATTATTATTGTTATTATTGTTATTGTTATTGTTATTATTATTATTATTATTATTATTATTATTATTAGCACCACATCTTGCTACTGGTTCGGGTTACACGCACTTACGTTAAAGTGTAATGGTAGGGTGATTGTGAGATGAAATGAAGGACCTACAGTTTAACGTGGGATCCGAACCACGGTGGAGGCCTGGCATTTCACACATTTACAAGTTGTGATTAATAAACGTCTTGTCAGAGGTGAGGGAGTGTTTGGCAATCAGAAAAAAATTGTGTTAAAGAGTTATTGTTTTTACAAGGGCGATAGAGATCTAGGTTCACCTGGATAAGGTCACCATCTAAACTGACTTACAGGCAAAAGTGTAATGTGGAAATGACAGCCCATAGTAGAAAAGTTTTATACGATTTGTATTAATAAATGTATGCAAAAAAGAAGGCGGAAAATTATAGTCACGGCTATTCCGCAATCAGTTTAGACAGTTAATCAATAATTCACTGTTTTATAATGAGTGCACCGGGAGTCATTCAAAGTAAAAAAATAATAAACATTTGGGCAAGTAAAGCGGTGAAACCCTCTAAAAGAACACTTGTTAAGTATCGATGCTTACTTCACAGGATATTCTAGACTTCCAGTTGTGTCAGGATGAAGTTCAAATTCTTGTTCTGGATTGGCATTAACATCATCAAATGTCATGTGTGGCCTATTTTTAAACCTTAAAAAGAATAAACATAAATTATAATGAAACAAATATTGAGGTTGTTTTAAAAATAAAATTTTACATAGCCATAAACACTTTAGAAATATGCTCATAATACAGCAAAATTTAAAAAAATTATATACATTAAAAAGTCAATGTTTTTAAAATGAGCCATGATATCAGACTCAACCTCATTTTCTCTTAGTGAATTGTCCAAACATCACCTAACTTTGATACTCTACAATCCTGTATTTATGACGAGTATCTGTTGAAATTATACTCATGAACCAACTCCTTCTGGTTTGTTATGGAAGTGGGAGAAAGGACCAAATGGAGGTAAATAAATTATACAAGTTACACTGAAGTGAACTTATTTGCATATGAGTCTTACTTAACCTAAAGTCCTAAGGACATACATAATTTTGAAGAAACAAATGAATTCCCAGTACTACATTTACAGCTCGAAGATGTTTTTATCACCGCGTCTTACAACCTTTTTGGGTTACACACTTATGTATTAATTACCCTAATGAGTTGGGGATTAGGAAGGTTGTACCCAAATTTGCGTGGATAGAGAGAGTGGAAAACTATTTTGGAAAAAACCAGCCTCAGTACACCCGACAGAGACTCAAATCTCAATCTCCCCATCTTTAGCAGTCCAGTTTACTGCAAGAGTAGCACACTAAACCAGGCGGCCACCGAAGCAGGTCTGAGATATTATTAATAACTTGTTAGCAAAATGGTGAACATTTGAATATTATGTTATTTATCATCGCAAAAAGAATGGGGAAATATAAATACATTACATTATTATTATTATTATTATTATTATTATTAGCACCGCGTCTTACTACCCATTCGGGGTTTTACACAGAAATACATTATAGAATGGGTCAAAAATGTGATTTTCCAAACCGGCAGTTGGCATTATTACCACTCTAGTACTATTAAATTGCAATTTGGTTTTTAGAATCAAAGTTAGTTTAGGGGAAAAAAAATTGCTTTAAGCTTAATATTTTTTTTATAAACCAGTATACTAATTCAGGTAATGATATGGACCTATCTGAGTTGTTATAGAAATCAGAACAACCTATTTTTATCTCCCCATGAAATATTTGATATATTAAAATTGAGTTGATACTCTTCTTTTCCTGTTTCAAAATAAAACTTTCCTTTTTTTTTAAATGGCAACCGCAGAAAACTGTCATGAACAATTTTTTCCCAGTGAATTTAAAATCTGAACCTCTAGGTTGTATTTTGATTTAATTTAAATCCAAGAGATGAAATTTAATTTAAAACCATTTTGACTTTTTGTAATTTGATAGTAATTATTATCAATATTAATAAAACTGTTAGATGACCTGACGGTCTAGGGGTAAGGTGTCGAACTTCTGTGCTGGGGGTTCGGGGTTCAATCCTTGGTCCAGGCACAGATTTATCTGATTACCAAACCCTTCCTTCACCTCTGACAAGACGTGTATTAATCACAACTTGTGAATGTGTGGAATGCCAGGCCTCCACCGTGGTTCGGATCCCACGTTAAGCTGTAGGTCCTACATTTCATCTCACAATCACCCTACCATTACACATTAGAGTAGGTGTGTATAACCCGAACGGGCAGTAAGACGCGGTTATTATTATTATTATTATTATTA
>CABFOV010002972.1:61692-73893 GCA_902141375.1 Timema poppense
GGAATGCCAGGCCTCCACCGTGGTTCGGATTCCACGTTAAACTGTAGGTCCTTCATTTCATCTCACAATAACCCTACCATTACACATTAGCTTAAGTGCGTATAACCCGAACGGGTAGTAAGACGCGGTGCTAATAATAATAATAATAATGTACAGTTTCTTTTAGTAATTATATTAGAGTAGACCAAGTTAACGGCCTCGATCGTACCCGCACCCATGACAGAATTCCTTGCTTACGGTAAGGATGTTGTACCAACCGATGTTGGCACATGATAGCCAGTATACCACAATTACAACTGTTGCTCGATCTTACCCTGAGCACTGTTCCTACTAACTAGTATCACTACTATAGAGACAGCGTTGCCGGCCAGTATATTGTTAGCCGTGTCACCACCAATAGACGGTAAGGTGTTGCACCAACACACCAGAACACCATAGTTGTCTGATAAGGGAATGGTGTGATTAGATATTTATGTAAGGACATTTGAAAATTATATTCCTTTACAGACATTCATTATTGGCAAATTAAAAGAGAACTCAATATTTGATTTGATTGGGCATATACACTTCTTCAACCCTAAAAGATAAGGCTTACCTATGACAGTTGTATGCAACATTAAGAGCATGCCTCACATGCCAATCAACTCTGTGATACGTTCGGCTGGAAATCGTAAATTTACACCAACATTAATGCATTTGTATCAATTCTGATTAATTATTAATAGCTATAAAGAGTTAATAGAAGTTCCTAATACCGGACATTGTTGAAATATTAATTGATATCTGTATAAAAACTGCGTCGAAAACACCGTTTTTGGCCATTTTAAAATGTCTTCACAGATAAGCACGGTACACAAATCTACATTGTCATAACAGGGACATACTGTAGTTATTAACAAGAAACTTTGTCACTTTGTCTCCCATCGTCACCGTGGAAAATTTCGAGTAGTCATTCAAATACGAATGCACTGCACACATTTCTGTCATATTGTGGGTCTTTTCTTTTCCCTTTTACTCCCATAATGCCTCGCGCGAATCGGGAGCAGAGTTGGGCCTGTTATGATGAACGCTCTTAACGTGGCTTGATGATCTGGCATCCTGGTTGCAATTACCGGGTCACAAGGTAGCCGTGCCCTAAGGGTTCTTTCAAACTTATACAAACCACCAATCTATGTAAAGTAAACTTTTTCTTTGTAGGTAATAGCAAAACAAATTTTTGTGTGTGTATAATTGGTGTATTTCTCGAAATGTATTTGCAATTAATGTGTTTATTAATCAGGGCCCATTTTAATTGAATATCGGTAACCATTCGCCTGTACCAAAAGAAAGAGTTGAATATCAACCAACTCTTTTGCCAAATACAGAATAATCAGGAACTCTGAACTAAATAGATTTAACTCTTAAGAAAGTTAGAGTTCAATCCATAACAATTATTAGTTTGTATTAAAATATAACCAAATTTATGTCATGAGTGATAAAACAGCTTAATCACTAACTTACCTTTTCACTTCTTTTTATCAGTTGCTCGACTTTCCAATGCCGGAGCATTGGATGAGGCACTTTTTTGTTGCGCACGTGTATTTAGATCTCCAACTGAATGATGAAGCACTGGAAATATACCTGTCACTACAAGCTAATGGTTTCGATAAAAGTAACCATGTGTCTTCCCAAATCGCAGTCGGATTCCATAACAGAAGAGGTAATAATCATTTATATACCAATTGATTATTCAAGGAACACCCAATAAACAATAACAAAAGGATCTGATTATAAGTGAAAAGATATAATTTATATGAAATATAAGGACAAAAATTAAAGATAGAATTTTCTTTCTTTTTTTTTTAATTAGAGAAAACCATATTGAGATTATAAGAGTTTGAATAGTTATGGATAGTAACGAAGTCTGAATAATACATGTTACATTATATAGGAGAAAAGATATACTGAATAGAATAATGGCAAACCTATAGCGAAAACTTTAACTTATAATTCTTATTAATGTATGTGAAATAAGTAGAACAAGGTTAGGTTAGGTTAAAATACAAAAAACATATTAAAATTAGACAATACATACAAATAAAAATCTCATATTTTAAGGTTACATGTTAATGAATAAAACATTACTAAGTAAGATATACAATTATAGTGAAAAAGTTAACACTAAGTTTAAAGTTATGTGGTATAGAGCACTAGGCTAAATCATGGTTTAAAATAGGAGGGATAGCCAGCACACTTACCTAGGTGATACTGGAGTAGAAATTATTTAGATATAACACTAAAAAACACATAAACACATTGTTAAGTACAAGCTTTCACTGTCACAGACAGCTTCATCAGGTCAGGAGAGTAGACTGATTTCTTGGTTGAACTGTAAGGTTGACTGTCCACAGCTGACTGTTTTTCAGTTATGACATCACTGTATAGATAGCAGCACTATGAATNTCATCAGGTCAGGAGAGTAGACTGATTTCTTGGTTGAACTTTAAGGTTGACTGTCCACAGCTGACTGTTTTCATTAGGATTTATGTAACTTAATAACTGGAGCAAAACACAGACAATGAATCAGTTTGAACACAAATTGTTCCCTAAAATTCACACTCCTTGTGCAGCTTTTTCAGATTATTTGGTTTTCATCCAAAAAATGGCATGCTCCTGCTAAATCTTAGTGCTTGGTGATTATATATTACTGGTCTAACACTGCTTTTTCAAGTTTGGTCATATCCACTTTTTCTCAAATCTGATTAATTTTACCTTACTCTCCTGAATCCAAATTTTGTAATACATAATATCAGAATTAAGTTTAACTTGTATTTTTTATCATTGGTTTTTATTTCTTTCACATTAATTCAATCAAGTTTCTTTATTAAAACCAAAGGGTAGTAACTAATAAAATAATATATATTCAACCATTTTTGTTATAATATGAATCCACTTTCAGTTAGATGGTAAATTTATGGTTTGGTGTCTGTTGTTAGGTTTGTCCTATAATTATGTTGGGCTAGATTGCCAATAGGGAAAATATTAGCTCTAAATACCCGCTTTGGTGGTCGCATGGTCTAAGGCACTAATCTCACCGTAGACTAGACCACCGATGACAGGGAGATCGAAGTTCATCTCTGCCGGGTGAACTGAGGGTGTTTTTTTTTTTTTACAAAATGGTTAAAATTACATTTTTCTCCCACACAAATGCGAGTACACTTAGTATAAATATAACCTTTATAATCTTTAAAACTGTTAGCGTAATTAGAACGTAAACGTATAACCCAAACAATTATAAAGATGTGTTGCTAAGAAAAGTTCTGTATACAATTATATTCCAAATTTAATATATGTTGTTTTCAAATCTCAAATATTCTTAAGTATTCTTTTACACATTTCTTGGGACAGTTCTGATTAAACTGTCATGCTCTTAATTATCTCACAGAAGTGGACCTGGCCATTTCAACGTTTCGCAAAGTTCTCGAGAGAGACCCATACCGGTTGGACAATGTGGACACTTATTCCAACTTATTGTATGTCCATGATCTGAGAGTGGACCTGGCACATATGGCACACAAAGCCACCGAGATAGACAAGTTCCGTGTGGAAACATGCTGCGTAGTAGGTAAGTAGACATGATAGTAATGTGCAACTTGAAACACTTAAAGCGAACTTGGAGGAAACAATTTGAGGAATTTCAAAACACACTCATTCCTTAATTTTAGTTAAAATGCTGTGCAGTACTTACCGAAAGGTGACCTGGCGGTCAAGGGGTAAGGCGTCAAACTTCTGTGTTGGTGGTCCGGGGTTCAATCCTCGTTCCCCGGCACAAATTTATCTGATTGCCAAACCTTTCCTTCACTTCTGACAAGACGTTTATTTTTCAAAATGTGTTACACAGGAAACTACTACAGTTTACGGAATGAGCACCAGAAGGCGGCGTTGTATTTCCAGAGGGCTTTGAAGTTGAATCCTCTCTACTTGTCTGCTTGGACTCTGATGGGGCATGAATACATGGAGATGAAAAATACTAACGCTGCCATTCAGAGCTATAGACAGGCAATTGGTCAGTGAAAATATCTCTGTAAGACATCACAATCCTGCTACTCTCGTGGAAGAGTAGACTGCTGATGACGGGGCTCAAGGTTCGAATCTAAGTCGGATGTACTGAGGGTGATTTCCCTAAAATGGTTTTCCATGCAAATGCGTATACACTTACTATAAATATAACCTTTATAATCCTTAAAACTATTAGTACATAAGCGTGTAACCCAAACGGGTAATAAAACGTTGTACTAAAACAATATATATTAAAAGAAAGTGTGAATTAATGAATTCAAGATGTTAGTTATTTAAATCAAGGGTGGGTTGAAACCGTTGTTATGTTGTAAAATTCCAGAAGTGAACCGGCGAGACTACAGAGCATGGTATGGTCTCGGTCAGACCTACGAGATCCTCAAGATGTTGTTCTATTGCTTGTACTATTACAAACAAGCTCAACGCCTGCGACCCAACGACAGCCGCATGCTCATAGCTCTTGGCGAGACATACGAGAAGTTGGAGAAATTCAACGACGCCATCAAATGCTACTTCAAGGCCTTCAGTGTGGGGGACAGCGAAGTAACATCGACACTCAAGCTCGCCAAGTAGGTTTATTAGCGATAGTGTTGGCTGTTTGGATCAAACACTCATTTCTGCACTTGCTCAATCCCATAGGTATCATTATCATCATCATCAGCAACTGCTTACAGCCTGTAAAGGACTTCCATCTTCCTCTCTCCTTCCACCATTCTTCTCCTTTCACTTGCACACTTTCTGATATCTGCTCCTCCCTGGCCACCTACACACCATAAAACTGTAGGCCTCAAAGCTCACAACAAAACACATAATTATGAAATTCTCAGCATAATTCAGTCCCCTTCTTCAGTATAGGGTGACATTATTGAACAAAATAACAAGATAAATTGTTTTGGCTCCTATAGTACCTATCTCCGAGATACACTTTCATTCACCAGTTGTTCTGCCACGGGTATATTACTTGCCCGGTACTCTCCTCCGCTGTTTACCCCATCAGACTTGGATTCTCATCCCAGTCCAACGATGCGCCCAGCAGAGGCGAGCATGGCATTACAATAACTTATTACAATGAAACACCGATTCGCGCCCGCACCAGAGAACGTTAGGCCAAACAAGACTTTGTTCAACGCCTGCGCCAGGGAAAGGGTTAATCTGAGCGGACATCCTTAGATGGAAAACACAAGAAATGGACATTGGACAAAAAATATAACTCTTTAAAAAAACCTCTTTACGCTTTTTGAAATACTTTTTTTTTTTGCCCATGGAAAAAATTACAGGAAAGAGGAATAGGAACACGTAATTTATATGATAATTCAACCTGTTTAACCATGCTAACATTAAAAATATCATGCCATAAATATATTAAAGAACACACAGAGTTGATGATTTGACCGGCAGAGTTAAGTTCAAACTGTTTTTTATTTCTTTGTTTTTCTCTCTCTTTCTTTCAGACTCTATGATAAAATTGGTGAACCAAGTAACGCTAAGAAAGCATACGAAAAATATGTAGAGGAGTGTTTGAAAAATCCAAACGCGGACAAAAGTGAATTGAGCCAAGCCTATAAATATTTGGCAAATGCTTATCTTAAAATAGAAGAGTTGGATGATGCGTATCAGTACGCTCAGAAGTGCTTGGAATACGAGGAAGTAAGTATATTTTTCAAAATAATCACAATCATATTAACATAAGGTTGAAACAAGCTCTGAAAGGTCTACTATATAGATTTGTTATCGCTTTCATTTCGAGACCTGGAGACGAGATTAATATTTTAGAAAAGGATATGGATATGCGAGAACAATATTTTCAATTCGAGACGAGAAAACTTCCTTTGAAAGTAAAAAGAATTAATTTATGTTTATTAAAGTAAATATATAGTTTATAGTGTTTCTTTTTTAACATTTGAGCTGGCACTTGCTTTAGATTGTCTTTTTTATATATATATATATATATATATATATATATAGATAGTTAGTTCATTCAAACATTAGAGATATAACTTATACACATTTTAAATGCAATTAATCAAATAGTGATAGGTAGTTACAATGAACATCATTTATAATTTAATTTTGTAGTGTAACAGCTTATATTGTCAAAGTTTGATATTGAAAAACAATATTTATAACCAAAACATTTCTCAGTTGAAGGTTTTTTTTGGAGGGAGGGGGGGGGGGGAATTGCAGCCTATTTTGGGGTTATTACAGTATCATTGGAAATAATTCCGGTTTGGTTTTTTTAATTTCCTAGGACCATTATTTGCTGTTTTTTATTTCTTGACTTTTCAAGATTCATTTTTTTAACTTTTGAGACGAGATTGAGGTTAATTTTTTCTTGAGTTTTCAAGATATTTTCGAGTCTCGCATATACCTAGAAAAGAGTATTTGTTTAAGGGAACCTCGACTTGAATCATTTGCCTACACTCTCTATGTTATGTAAGGGCCTAGGTCTACTTTTATCAGAAACTACACAAATTATGCCAAAAAACTACCACAACATAAATTTTCTATTATTGTAAATGTGTATTATTATTATTATTATATTATTATTATTATTATTATTATTATTAATTGAAAGGTACTGTATATTTAAGTTTCAAATAGCCAAAGTTATTATTTATGCTTTTAGTGAGGATTACTATGCAATCTCGTACAATTATAATAATTGTACAAATGGAATAAGCCAACTACTGAGTCGAAGCTGACTGCGTTTTCTGATAGCTCAAGATCTTAATAAATCACGCATTTGTAGCCGACAATTTCTGCATGTCCATCATAGACTCTGCCTTAAAATATGAGTGAAGAATGACCTTAGGCACCAGACGATTCCTGGATAGCTCAGTGGTTAGAGCATTGGCGTACAAAGCCAAACGTCCCGGTTTCGATTCCTGTGTCCAGGTGTCATTTTTAAATTTCCAGAATATGTTATATAGACAGAGTAATCCTCACCAAAAGCATAATAGCTTTGGCTATTTGAATCTTAGTTTTAGGTTATTTGCATGTTTTTCAGGCTCTTGTAGGAGAGGGTAACATTTTTAACAAAATAGAAGTAGGTTTGATTTGATTTATATTTAATTTATTTTGTTGTTTCAATAATGGAATTTTTTTGCAGGTTAAAGAAGAAGCGAAAGCTTTGTTGAGGACAATTGCTCAGAAAAGGAGTCAACAAGAAGAATCAAAGATGCAGGTGCAATAGTCCTTGATTTGTTTACTGTTTTAATCCCAATAAAGAAAGAAAGATACACGAAAGATCAGTTCCGTTACTTAACCTGAAAACTAGACAACTCAAATGCCTAAATGGCATAAACAAAAAAAAATTACAATTGTATTAATATTCTTAGTCAGTTTTATTAATAACGTAAAGAAAAATTATTCTGAATCCATAAAGAAGTATCATTGGAATCTATTGATCAATTTTTAGATGAACCTTATTATTATTATTATTATTATTATTATTATTATTATTAACCGCCACCACATCTTACTACCAGTTTGGGTTTTACGCTTAAGTACTAATTAAGCTAATGGGTTAGGGATTGGGAAAGTTAAATTTAGAGGAAATGAACCCACATTTGATTGGAGGAATAGTGAGAAACCATTTAGGAAAACCCCCAGTTCACCCGACAGAGCTCCGAACCTCAATCTCCCCGTCCTCGGCAGTCTAGCTCAACACAAAACTAGCACATTAGCTAACTACGTCACTAAGGCGGGCAACTTTATTATTAATAAATCAAATAAGACATATTTCTATACTGTCAAATTTTATTGACTTATAATCAATGTTGGTGGTTGAAAATGGGCTCACTATAAAAATCAGGAGATATGTAGGCTATTTTAGAAACTTTCGCTATAAGGGGAATGCAAGGCGGCTCACACGTCAAGCGAGATGATGGCATTCCTGAAATTCCTGTTTGGAGATTGTAATACATCAATATGAGTTTCTAACAGTGTTCATTACTTCGAAACTTTGTTTTTGGAAAATGGATTCATCGTAATAGTGCATGATATTTAGCTGGGGAAATTAAAAAAAAAATCTTCTATTCAGTGGTTTACAAGAGATATCTCACTGTATTATTTATAGATACACTGTTTTATAAGCTTTTACATAATACACCAAAACTACTATCAAAGCATATTTACTGTTCACTTTAGTTTTTTTGAATTTATAATACTTAAATTCCATTCACGGTAGGAATTACTCTCTGAAAGGTCTTTTTTCCTACCAATATCCTACTATATAGTAGATTTATGGTAGGGAAAAAGGCCTTTCAGAAGTCAATTCCTACGGTGAATGGAATATATGTGAAATTACACTAACCAATATTTTTGGGCAATTGAGTACTTGGCCTTTTAAATACAAATAATGATCCATTTTGTTTATTTAAATTAGTATTAACAGGATCACAACTACACTTTTTTGTTTCCACTAACAGATGTTTTTGTTCTTTTCGGTTGTTGGCGTGGTGATAACAAATTTTCTTCAAGAGGTGGCCATCACCTCCGAAGTTCACTTTTTCAATTCGAATCAAACATATGAAACATTATCGAAACTGAATCGAAGTTCAAATATTTTGTTTTAGATGTTTTATGCTTAAAAAAAATATTATATTGTAGCTAGCTATATACTTTATGCAATAAAATTGCTTGGAAAATATTTTATTGTACTTTACAATTGTTTGTAATATTTTGTGTTAATCTGACAAATCAAGGTATTATCACAATATGTAATTCAATTTATTCAGATTCTTTTATGAATGAATATTAGTTTGTAGTATACAAAACAGCTCAGAATGGCAGTAATTGAACATAAATGGAGTATTTTAGCTGTCAATGTTTTTAATGGTGAAGCTTCGGAGCGGGAATTTGTTTCTAAGCTTCGTACAGCCATCCATTGGCAGCAATGTAAAGGATAAACTGAGCTGCTCTTTCGTTGTAAGAACCCATATTTGTGTCAGTTTCTTTTATTCGTTCCTGTCACCCTTTCTATCTAACCAAATTTACCTTAAAAACAGGATATAAGTTCTTTAGTTTTAATGATTAATTGGCAAGTTTTGGCACTGGTATTTTTTGTTGTTTTTTTCCCCTTCATATTCTCTTACGAGAAATTATTACAATTTTAATTACTGTTTGTTTTAAAAAATAACTCTCCTCCGACTGTAGGTGGAGTCATCCTCATCGGTAAGGACAAGATCTCGGACGATGGCGGAGAGAACACCCAACAATCAGGTGTCGCCCATAAATCTCAGCTTCACCTAGTGATGTACAGTGCTGAAAACACTACGCAAACAAAATGATTGTGCAACAAGATTCCAGAGGATGGAAGTAAATACCCTTGTGTGCGACACTTTAACTCCGACTTGTTTCCTAAGTTGTCTTGAATAAACAAACAGAAAGTCATATTCCTACAAACTTATTCATTCAAGGGCAAAAATAGTTCAAACTCATTGCGGATTATGGCTAAAACAATAATTTATATACTGATTAACTTTATGGTAACACTTAACCCTATCCTTGGCGCGGGCATGTAACAACATTGTTGTTAACCTAAACGTTCCTGGCGTGACCATGATTCAACATTACGTTACAATAAGCTACTCTAATGCCATCTATCAATGAACCACTGTACTTTTAGCAAGTCTGAATACTTCAAATAGAAGCTGATAGATTGGGCTACCATTTCAGTGCTATAGTATGACCATGAATAAAGTAATAAATAAGAAAATATTTGTCGGGTTAGAATATACGAGTATAAAAAATGGCTGCTGAACCTATACATAAAGCTGTGATACATGCGCTCCAGGGAATGGGTTAATAATTCAGTTAGTATCTGTATTAGATATAATGTCCATATAAATGTAAGATATTCTTAATGTAATTAAATTACACCCTTATTCATCATCAACAACTGTTTCCAGCCTATGGCTGGGTCAATTTAGTAAAATGCCTACGTCTTCCCCTATCCTTCCACCCCCTTATTGACTAAGTAAATATATTCATGCACAAAACTGCCAACAATAGCTCGAGTGAATTAGAAAGCAGTCCAAATTCAATCACTGTCATATAAAAGTGTTTTTTTTATAGTTTGTTTCCTCGATTATCATCATCCAGTAGTTTCATCATCTATAAATTGCAGAGTTATTCGTATGTTAGTTACATATATCCTAACTTGTTAAGTAGACGCTGTCAAACTCGATTCATCGATACCCTTGATTCTTACTGGTATCGAAAGAATCGAATCTTAATATTACGATTCTCGCTACTTGATTCTTAGCTCTCAATAAAATTGGCAACTGAACAAAACAGTAATATTCAAAATAGATGATAATCAATCATCTCTCATATTAATTTAGTTGCCATTTGACTTAAATATCGGCAAATTGTAAATATATCGTAATGGCCCGAATATATTACGATCCCAAGTATAGTACAACCATAACATTTTTATGTTTTCTACATAAAAAAAAACCTCTCGAATATAATACGACCAGACATGAGAGTATCAAGAGGTAAAATCTTAACCACTTTGACACATTTTTTTTTAAAAGTGAGACTGTCAGAATATTTGAATCAATTCTAAACAAACGATATATATATATATATTTTTTTTCTAGTACACGTGTATATATATATATATATATATACGTAGACTAGAATGGCAATTATTATAATAAATATATCTATCATTAATTGATATATCACAACGCGTATGAAAGCTACGATATTCCTATCGAATTAAAATGGCTGCTCTCCTGTAATTATATTCTTTGTCGCTTTTCACTTTTTAATGATTTATTTAGCTCTTTGAATAAGACAAGTTTAATAAAAATATAACAAAAATCGATGTAGTTAATAAAAATGTTATATTTATTTTAATTCAAATATTATCGATATATTGTTTGCCAAAACTTCATCACTAATTTTTGGCAAGCTAACCGTGCGTAGGATCGTTTATGGTGGACGACTTGACATTTTTATAACATGTGAAATGTGTTCTTCTTTCCGTTATAAAAATCTGCTATTTATTGAATTAATTTTGAGTTTATTTGAATTTTCAGTTTTGAAGACTGTGTTCAATAAATATCTATAAGATTGTGAGAAAATTTCAAGCAATCATATGTTGTAAATGTAAACTAAAGATAATATTTAAAGGAGACCAAGAAAGAGATGGGAGGAGTGGATAACAGAAAGTGTGCAAGTGAGGGGAGAGGTATGGAAGTAGTTAAATGAGTAAGAATAGTGTACGGAAAGAGGAAGATGTAGGCATTTTACAAAATTGACCCAGCCACGGCTGTAAACAGTTGATGGTGATGATGATTAATATAAAACTAATGGCCAACAACATAATATTTGATCAAGAGACTTTGTGTCAAGTGACCTTGATTGATTCCCAAGCTGTGCCTCAAGGAATTAATAAAATGAATTTATTTGTTTGTCGTTTAATTTGCTTTTTTATCACATCTTACTGCATGTTATGGTCATGCAGATGTATGATATTATTCTAATGGGGTAAGAATGAGGAAGAAAGCGTTTTAAAGGTAATCTACCCGCATTTGCATGGAAGAAGAGTGGGTAAATTTTCTTTGGATTTGTATTTTAATAATCTCATCTAGACTTTAATTTTCTACTGTTGTTGAATTTGTGTTGTAGATTGTGTAATTTTATAAATATGTTTTAAATTATTAAATTTGCAATCTGTATATAGACATAAAATTAAAGCTGTTTTTGTATTAATTGTCTGGTTTTTGTTGTTTTTATCCTCATTTTATTTTTAATGCATACATTTTTTTTGTCTAACAATAAATTGTGTCAAGCAGGCCCATTGAGTCGTTTTATGAAGGGAATGGAGGGGGGGGGGGCGCATAACCAACTTTTTATGCATTTTTTACTATGCCAAGATTTATTAATTTCTTCCATACTATGAAAATATATTGATTTGACAAGCCGGATGTCAAGAAATTTCTCAAGATAATTTAGATTTGACACGGCATACTTAGTAGCCATTGTCACATATGCAGTAGAAACATGGACAACGAATGTAAGGGGGCCTTAAGAGAGACTAGGGATATTGGAGGCCATGACATGGACATTGAATGTAAGAGAGACTAGGAATAGTGGAGGCCATGACATGGACATTGAATGAGAGACTAG
>CABFOV010002973.1:8225-73884 GCA_902141375.1 Timema poppense
AAAAAAAAAAAGAAGAAAAAAATCACTGTTTCTCGCCAGTGTAATTTATGCTCAGAATTTACACCCAAAAAATCCATGCAAAGTATGTAGACATCAAGGTTTTTGCAAGGCATTACTGGTATACCATGATTGCTTAATAGAACCTATTTTATAAAATGCTAGGACAAGTTTTTATAAGTACCCAAACTAATTTTATTTGTAGCAATGTCTAATTATATTATATTATTTTTGTAGAATATGTGTGCACCTTGCATAGCCAAAATGCCTCGGAGAGAAAAATATCAAACCTGTTTAGCATTCAAAACTGTTGATTAGAACTACCACTTGTAAAGAAAGTGATAAGAGTGTCAGGGTTAGTCCAAACAATGTAACATTTCTAATGCCTCCCATTAATTCAAATGTTTCAAAACTAAGCTCCGAGTTTAATTATAAACATACATATATCCATCAAATGTTTATCTATGTTAATGTAGGTCCATCTATATTTTCATATTTGATCTACCTGTTTGGGTTGTACGCCTAAGTACTAATTATGATAATGGGTAAGGAAATGGGAAGGTTGAATACAGAGGAAGTGAACTCGCATGTGTGTAGAAGGAGAGTGGAAAACCATTTAGGTAAAAACCCCGCCAGTTCACCCAAGCAAAATTCAAACCTCGATCTCTCCGTCCTTGGAAGTCTAGCTCAACATGAAACTAGCACATTAGCTAACTATGCCACCGAGTCAGGTAACAAAATTAATTAAAAGCATAGAAAGTTGACCTATATAACTAAAGTTCAAACTAATCTTTGTGCTTTGTTCTTAACTATTTGATCATATTGATCCCCTATTGTTCTGTGCGCATTATATGTTACTGCAGGTGAATAGTGTACACCTCAATATGAGATAAGATGTAACTCCTACTTTTATCAGAATGACATTGTTTTTATCAGTAGTGCTATTGCATACTATTACTTTGTCAATAGGTTGTTAACATCTTGTCTGGTGACAAGAAATATAAAACTCTGAATAAATAATAATTTCACTGGTTCTTCTTTATAGTTGTGAAACTTATACTCTTACCCTACATGAAGAGATGAAATTTAAGGTGTTCGAAAACAAAGTTCTTGGGAAAATATATGGTCCCAATAGGGATGAATATAATGAAGAGTGGATGAGGTTACATACCCTCTACTAATAATCAGATATTGTTAGAGTAGGCAGGACATGCAGTGTGAATGGAAGAAACCAGAACTGTGTTCAAGGTATCGACTGGAAAACCTAATGGGAAGACCTAGACACAGATGGTAGTATAACATTAGAGTGGATCTGAAAGAAATAGGGTGTAATGGGGTGGACTGGATGGAACTAGCTCAAGATAGGGATGGGTGGCGTACTTTTGTAAGTGTGGCAATAAACTTTTGAGTACCTAATGTCATAAAATAATTATGCCTAGCATAAATGTTTAGTTTAAATTTGCGATAAAGAGAATTTTTTTTAACTACTGCTCATAAATACAATTACTATAGATATGTAAAATTGATTTTATTTTGGATACACACACATGCATACTTAGAACATGTATAACCTTGTAGTGGATGGACAGTATTTCCACAGGAGGGCCGGCAAAGAGGTTCATTAAGTATGTTAGGCTTTTTGCCTTTTAGGATTTCTTCTTTAATCAAATCATTCCCATTTCAATGCTCATTCATTCCTCACTCTTATGCAGGCCACCTTCTCAATTGCCTGTAGATTTGTGGTCTTTTATTATATTAGATTAAATATGTTTAAGTGTTTATGAAACTAGTAGGATTACTATTATGCCATTATTTAACATTAAAAGTAAACCAATACCATAAATTTCAATGAGCCTAAATTAGTTTTGAGATTAATTATTTTTATACATATTTGAATTCTCTTCAAATGTGTCTTGCTATTCATTTTTTACACCCAAAGGAAAACTTTGACCAAAAATTATGTATGTGGTCAAAAGAAAAATATAACAAAGCTATAAGTTGCAGGAAAGCATAAATAAACATCAAATATAAAGGTGTACATTTTTTCTCTCTCAGCAGCTTACAGGTAAATGGGCTGTCCCAATTTAATTACATTTATGGGTTATAGATTATAAAAGGTATAGTTTTGATGAAATTTACATGAGGGAGTGTTGTAAACTGTTTAGGAAAATCCATGTAACTACACCAAGTAGAGATTCAACCCTAAACTTCCCATCACTAATAAAACAAACTAGACTAGAATTATGTTTAATCAATGCTATGATGTGAGTGATATGTATGGTACTTTACTTAAGTATGTGAAGTAGCATACAGAAAATAAAAATTTCACCCTTTCAAAAAGAGCTGGGCTTTCATTTTAAAACTGCAATGATTAGAGCCTATCCCTCAATAAAGGTAGAACCAACAATTATGATAATCTAATTATAGAATGTCTAACGATGTTTCAGGTAGTCCATTTGATGTGATGGCCCGAAAGCTAGTTTGTGCTGGAACAAGAAAGCTTGCTGATGAAATTGTTGAAATAATCAAGCAAGCTGACACATTATGAAGCCAGTCCACCAAACTTTGATATTTGTGGGATTTGTGTAAAAACTTGTTGAAACAAGTTTTTTTTATGTACTTAAAGATAAGCTTATCTTTGTTATCAATACAATCATCACACAAGTATTGTCTACTGGAGTGGAGAACTATATTATTAATGAGTTTATAGCTTTGCCTATATTATGAATTCATTTAAGTACCTACCTACGTACCTTAAAAGTTTATTATAGTTTTAGCTTATATTTGTTTTCAAGGATTTCATGGCCAGTGTTATAATGATTAAAACTATTTCCTGGTATTAGTTTGGTTATAGTTTTAACTATAATAAATCTAATTTTTTCAAAATAATCATGATTAAAAATTATTTAAAAGTGATTAACTTAATTTATGGTTGAAATTAATAATCATGCATTAAAATTCTGTTATATATACCTATTATGTTTAGATTAATAATTTTTTTTAAACATGACCCTTCAGTCTCTTCCAAGATGGTGGCGTTAGGATGCCCTGGGAGAGTGATGACAGTGACGATGAAGCTTTGTTGTTACTTTCTTTGTGTAATAAACGTAAAAGAAAGTGGGTACATGAATTAAACATGAAATTAGCAGAGTTTGGTGAATTTCATCTTCATCTATTATGTTCAGGTTCTGGTATTATTCAATGGTTTTATTCCACAGGCATCTAGATACTTCCTTATCTCTTCGATTAACTGCTCCAGAAATGTCATAGTCTTACTTTAAACACTCAATTATGCCGGCTGAACGGGGCTGGATAACACAGCAGGTCTACTGCGTATGTTCATCGTCAGCAACGTTTTTAAAATATAGCCGAGGATCATACACACCAAGACATAGCTAAGATAGCGAATATAGTACACACAGCTCTCTGTGGCCACTTACATTGTCAATAAAGGAAGCCATTTTTCACCCGCATAGCGCTCTATGTGGCCGGGCCATGATAGAAACAAATACTTTTCTGTGTGGTGGAAAATTGAAATTTGTCAAGAAGGTATAAAGACCACCCCAAATAACCTGACAGAAGATTTTACATATATAAAATAGAGAAGGATTGGAATATTTAGAAAGGGGAATTGTGAAATAAGGGGGTTTAAAAATTCCCAAAACTAAAATAATAGGCCTAGTTTACTTTTCATTGTGGTAGAAGATTAAGATGTATCAGGTAAGTGCCACCACAAACAACCATTAATGTCTGATCCTGAAAATACGAAATGAAACAGTAAAAAGAGAAGGAGGGTCCCCTAAAAATTCCTAAAACTTATGCTAAAACACTTTTTTGGGTGATTTAAAATTGAAGTTTGCCATGTATGTCAATAAACCTTCCCAAAGAGCCGGACAATGTCTGAACATATAATTTTAAAATTTAAGCCTTGGTAATGGAAGATATCAAAATGTATACAAAATATAGAACACTACTTTTTGGTGTGGATTAAAATTGAAATTTCTCAAGCACATAAATAGACAATTCAAGGTAATCAAATAAATTTTAAGATTTTCAAACGAGAATGTGAAAACTGAAAAAAGGGTAGGATAAAGAGTAGTATCTTAAAATCCTTCCAAAATTTAATATTATTAAAAAGTGGTTTTTTTTCAGCATGGAAGAAAATTTAAATTTGCCAGGTTTGTAAAAATATCACTCCACAATAACAATAAACTTGGAATTTAAATATAGGGGATGGCAAATGGCTAATAGAAAAGAAAACTCCACAATTTGGTAGAAAATTTGAATTTTGTAAAGACTGACAAAAAAAATTTTTTTTATAAATAAATACAAAAACCAAAGATTATCTTAAAGGTGATCCATTAGTGTTTTGACAACAAAGCTAAATATTTAAGGATGAATAAGAACCTAGATCTAGCAGCAAGCTAACAATTAAAATTAACCAATTCTGGTAGCATCGTTCGGTGAACTGTGCTCTTTGAAAAACCATTATACTTTTTTTTTATATTTCCATAACAATGTATATTAATTTGTTTATCTTATGTATGATCGTGCTTGGTTAAAGTGTAATGATAGTGTTTTGGGCCCCTCTTATTAATCTGAAAATCATGGATAAAGAATATTTTTAATCTTTTAAACTAAAGAACATTAAATAAATCACCCTTTAATGCTTTATCCATGGATGACCAGGCAAATTTGAACGATTTTATTCTCAGTACAAGATTCTAAATTCAAGTTATGTCTTCATTATTAATACCACTTTGATTAGTTATTTTACCGAGTTTAAAGCCCATAAGGTATTTTCACGAGCAAATTCAAATATGTTTTAAAACGTCTATCTTTGTTTAAAAACTTCTTTTGTTCCATTTAAAAATGTGGCGATGAGTTGGCCACCAATAGGAAGCTAGCCCTCACAATATCAGACTGCCAAGAACTCCCCTATTGGTTGGTTTTAACATTAAAGACAAGGGATCCAAGAGGCAAGGGGTAGGTCATATATAAGGGCCTGGAGCAGCTTTTGCGTTACTCTGGCTCTCCGCATCAGTTGGTTGAACATAGTAAGAACTATGTCACTTTAATGTTGAATTTGGAATATTAAAAATGTAATTAATTAAATAAATCCTATACAAACATTGAAATTTACTAATTATTTTAAAATTAGTGACTAACACCCTGCTGTGTGTGTGGCCTTTTTGCTTCTGACCCAATTTTTGATTGATTTAAAAAAAATCAAATAAAAATGATTTAATTCCGGCATGAAGGTGACAATTTTCATGCAAAGGCTATTAATTTTTATAATTTCAGACCTCTCCACACAGTAGATATCGCATAATACTTGTCATATTGTTTCAATAGATGGACTTGTTAGTTATTGTTTCAAAACATAGCTTCTTATATGTCTATGTCTCTAATAATGTTTTGTCTATGTTTTTTTTTAAATTATATGATCTCTGTCTTCTTTGTTTTGTTAATTGTCGGAATTTTTGTGGCTCCGATAAAAAGGACAAATTAAATAGGGTTTATGTACAACACTATTTTTATCTTTACTTAAATATTACATCAGGTAGACGATAAGTGACATGGTGACCGTGACAGGACGTATAGGTGGAGATAAAGAGTTACTGTTGTTTAAGAAGAAAAGGGCCACCATTATAGCTTCTTTTGTGAAGATTGTGAAGACTGCAACAGATCTGTTTTCAGTTGATGATGAGAAGGAATTAGTGGTCATTGAAACAAATCACCACCTGTTGCAAGGAAAATCAACTGAACCTACAAACCTAGATGAGCAAATATTGAATAGCCTGCTTGAAAGTGATGCACCGGAAAATGAATTGAGTGCCGAAATAGCTAGTGATGATGAATACAAAGCTAATTGGGCAGCTATGTGTATTCATATTGGCAGAATTAAGGTGGTACATAATAACGATATAGAGTCCACAACCGGTATTCAAATCGATTATAGAGGTAGGTTCAAAAAGTAAGTGCAAACTCCCCAAGATCAAATTTAAGAAATATGGGGGTGACATAACAGAATGGTTGAGTTTTTGGAGCCAATTCGCTAAAATTGATGAAAATGAGGATTTAGATGCAGACAACAAATTTTAGTATTTGATTCAGGCCACTTTAACTGGTTCAAGGGCTCTAGAAGTGGTCGAAAGTTTTCCTCAGTCTCGAGAAAATTATCCTAGGGCTATACAAAGTTTGAGATCTCATTTCAGATGCAATGATTTATTGGTCGAAGTTTATGTGCGAGAACTATTGAAGCTGACTCTTCAGAGTTTGTCGAATGGGATACTGTTATTGACTATGTATGACTGTTCAGAAACTCAGCTGAGAGCACTCGAGACTTTGGGAGTCACCTCTGATAAGTATGCGGCAATGTTATACCCAATGGTTGAATCTTGTTTGACGGAAGATTTACTTCGTGCTTGGCAACGTAGTGGTGCTTCAGGTCAAGGTGAGGGGCGGTTGCAGAGCCTAATGGACTTTCTCCAGAAGGAAGTCGAACAAGAATAGCGTATCTGTCTTGCGGTACCAGGTTTTAATATGAGTGGTGGAGAGGAAGTTGTAAAAGGTAAGAGGAAGAATATCCCCCGGCTAAGGAGAAACAAAGATATCTACAGCAGCCGCATTAGTAGACGCAACAAATAGGTTAGTTCAAACACTCCAATATGTATATTTTGTAACGCATAACATTTTTTTTGTAGATAGTTTTAAAGCCAGAAAATTGACCAGAGATGGGAAGATTAAAATTAATGGGCAGAGTCACTATTGTATTGTTTGTCTGAAAGGTGGACACATTGCAAAGAGATGTAAACTAAAGTGTTTGATCTGTGATAGTAAACACAATATTCTACTTTGCTCCAATCTAGAAACTAGTGTTCTTAAGTCTGGGGATACGGACAATTTGAAGAAAAACTTACCTGAAAGACCAAGGGTTCCTGTGGAGAATACATTATCAAATAATTCTTGCTCTGAAGTAGTTCATCAAACTCTTACTGTACAGTTGAAGGGGAAAAGGGGTAATAGAAATGTTCGGCCTCTGATAGACACAGGATCCCATACATCATAAATTCTGAAGGAAGTGGTAGGACAAATTAGATACACATCAATAGGGGAAGAAGGTATTCAACATGCTTTGTTTGGAGGAAACCAGTCAGGTGAAGTTTCACACAATCGTTTTCAAATTCAGTTGGTAAACATCAGAAACTGTTATGTATGTAACTTTTAAGTTCTTGATTATGACAAAATATGTTGTTCTGTGCCTTCCGCAAGAGAAGATTTGTGTCAGATAAAGCTACAACTGTTGGTTATAGAAATAAATGATGAAGTTGGACCGGTAGGAGTTTTGATAGGGGCTGATTTTGCAGGAAAAATACTCACAGGTGAAAGAGTCATTCTTAAATGTGGTTTAGTAGCTATGAACACTTTATTTAGGATGGACACTACTGGGCACAGTTCCATGTAAGAAGTCACTTTCTCATACTATGACCATAACTTCTTTGTTTGCTAAAGATATGCCCATTTCCACACTCTGGGATCTTGATGTTCTGCGAATCGAGGACCCAGAGAAGTGAAGGACAAAGGTTGAAATAGCAACATTATAACATTCTAAACAAACTGTCAAACGGTATGTGAATGGTCGTTACATGGTTTAACTTCCATGGGTGGATGGACACCAGCCTCTCCCTTCAAATTTCACAATAGCTCAGAAGCATCTGAAAACAACGTTCCGGAAACTGAAATCTCTTGAAGTAGAAAGAGCCTACACAGAAGTGTTTGAAGAGTGAAAGAGAGAGGGAATCATAGAAGAAGTGGTTAATTCTAAGTGTAATGAGGAATATTATCTTCCCCACCAACCAGTGATCAAAGAAGAGGGTACCACGAAGATTCTTCCCGTGTTTGATGTCCAAGCAAAGATCAATTCCTATCCTTCACTGAATGATTGCTTAAAGGAAGGGCCAAACTTGATTGAATGTATTCCTTCTACCCTGCTTCACTTCAGAGTGGGAGCTATTAGTGTATTGCTGATATAAAGAAAGCTTTTTTGCACATTAGACTTTGTGAACGAGCTCAAGATTTTGTATGGTTCTTGTGGGAAACACCAAATGGGGAAAGCTTAGTCTTAAGACATGCATGTGTGGTTTTCGGCATTTCACCCAGTACTTTTATATTAGGAGCTGTGATTGAATATCATCTAGACTCAGTTTTGAGAGATTGTGAAATAAACTGTTTTGGGAATAGCATGTATTCCCGGAAAACGATTAAAAAATTGCAGAAGGGTGTTTATGTTGATAATTGTGTCTCTAGTATAGATGAGGTGAGCGAGCTACATCAGTTATGACAAAATCAACTGCTTTGTTGCTTGAAGCAAAATTTGAGATGAGAGGATGGGAATATTCTAGCTCTGAAGTTGACAATAGTGAATTGTCACCTGTTTTAGGTCTACATTGAAGGCGTGGAACTGATATGTTGGCCATAAATTCAGCCTTTACTCCTCAAATTGATTTTCAGAGTGTGACTAAAAGAAAAGATTTGTCTGTTGCTCATAAATTGTATGACCCAATTGGTTTCACAGCTCCTGTAACATTGATCCCAAAACTGTTGATTCAACAGATGTGGGCCTCTAATTTGGGCTAGGATGAAGAAGTTCCTACAAAAGAAAAGGAAAGTTTTGTAAAATGGACTAAGGGATATATCACCCAGAAGAATGCGAAGCATAGTCTTCACATGTTCTGCGATTCCAGTCACGATGCATTGTAATGATATCGATTTTTCCTGTCTTTTTAATATTCGAGATCATATTTTAAATTAAATATATTAATATTTCTTCTTTTCAGTTAATATAAAGTAAACTCATCTTTTCTATACTACGGCCATGTTTCTTTTTCTTTTATTTTAACTGCACATGTCAGAACCAAGGTTTTTACTTCCGGGTTGTATTTGCGCAGTAAAATAATAGCAGGTGCAGAGAAACGCGTCTGTTTTCTTAAATGCGCGCTAATTAAAAACTAACCCTATTGGTCGATGGAAAGAAAGCAAGGAGTGGTCTGGGTTCGAGGGTGTGAACTACGGGGTTCACACGGCTTGACTCGAGAGGACGCTAGCTTGGTAGAGAGGTCCTTTCTACTCTTCTTCGGCAGACGAGAGAGATGTGTATCAATCTCGTATAGTTTGATAATGTTAGCTTGGTTGTGTTTGGAATCACGGCCAAGGTGTTTTTACCTAAATGGTTTCCATTATTCTTTTTCAAACAACAGTGATATGTAATACATTATACCATTAAAGTTTATACAAAAGTATCTATTTTCGAAAACATTTATTTGTAATATATATATTCTTCAAACCAAAGTGAAGTTAGTACATTAAAATGGCGCTCAACGTGAAGGCATTCCAGTGTACGTTACAATTGGCGTTCCAATGTGGGGCATCCAGCTTCTGTACGTTACAGCATATGGTGCTGTTGTGTATTTGAGATCGGAGACTGAACTTTGCATTGAAATTCAACTTGTTCAGTCTAAGGCCAGGGTAGCGCCTATCAAGAAGTACACTATACCACGTCTGGAGCTCTTAGACGCTACTATTGGGGCTAGACTGTTTTACTCCATAGTGGAACATTTAGATTTGAATTTGTCGGACTTCTGTTTCTGGAGTCAAGTACAGTTTTACTGTGGATACAAAGAGAGGAGCACTGGGCTGTTTTTGTACATAATAGGGATCAAGAAATTAAACGATTGATGGAAAAAGAAGACTGGCACCATGTTTCAGGTCCACTTAATACAGCAGATCTAGCCAGTCGAGGGTGCTCTGCTAAGAAATTGATGCAGGTGAGATGGTGGGAGGGGCCTGAATGGCTAAAGCTGCCTCCAGATCAATGGCCTATGAAAGTTGTTTCTGTTGAGCAAGAAGTTGTCTACCAAGAAAAGAGAAAAGATGCAGTTACAACTCTACCAAATGTGAACACCGATAGTGAGTGGTATTACCGATTCTTCTCTCAGTACCACAAAATTCTCCATCTTGTGGGATAGGTGCTCAGATTAATTTGTAATTGCAAAAAGCAATCAAAGACAAGGGGAGAGCTTAGTGCCAATGAAGTGGATGAGGCCGAAGTCCTTGTCATTAAATTTTTTCAGAAAGAATCCTTTCAAGACTCAAAATATGAACCTGTCAAGTCACTGAATTTATTTGTGGACGCCAAAGATGTTCTAAGTCATGAAACACAAATATCGGAACAGAAGAATGTGTCAGATTTCAGATATCCAGACTTATTGCCTTCTGATCATCCACTGGTCACCAGATTGATTAATGAGACACATGTCAAGGCAAACCATGTGGGAGTGCAGGATCTTTTGAGCTTGCTTAGAGAAAGGTTCTGGAATGTAAAGGGTAGGAAAACCGTTGGCTCTGTTGTTATGAAATGCACTGTGTGCAAACAATTTGCAGGCACATATTTTTATCGGTCTGTGCCACCATTACCTGATGACAGAATGCGTGACATTGTAGTGTTTGAAGTCACAGGAGTGGACCTGGCGGGTCCACTTTACCTACGAGATAGAAAAAGCCTGGACATACCTTTTTACGTGTGCAATGTATCATGCTGTCCAGATGGAACTAGTATCTGCATTGTCTTCGGATGCTTTCATACAGGCTCTAAGGAGATTCGTGGCTCGATGTGGAAGACCTTGTCATATACAGTGTTAACGGGACTAACTTTGTAGGTACAGCTAATGCTTTTTCACAATAAGACTGGGAGAAAATTAATGCTTTCAGCTCAGTACAACGAATTGTTTGGAAATTCAATCCTCCTGCTGCTCCATGGTGGGGCGGTTGGTGGGAGCGCTTTATTGGTATAGTGAAATCCTTGCTTTTGAGAATACTTGGAAGAGCTCGGCTGACTTTTGAAGAATTGAGAACTGTGCTATGTGACTGTGTGACTATAATGAATTTACGACCTTTCACCAATGTAACAGATGATCCTGATAGCCTGACTCCATTGACACCGGCCTTATTCCTTCAGGACCTCAAAGAAGTAGGAGTGCCTGATTGTGACCAATTGGGGACAATTGATCTGAAGAAGAGGTCAAGGTACTTGCAAAAATTGCGTGAAGTTTTGAGGAAGAGGTTCCGCATTGAATATCTAGGCCAGCTGGCTGAAAACTCAAAGAGCAATAAGGAATGTCCTTTGAAGGTTGGTGAAATTTTTCTCGTCGTCAGTGACACCCTCAAACAGCTGGACTAGACCTTAGCTGTAGTAGAAGAGTTGTATGCTGGACGTGATAGAATTCATCGACTGGTTTAGCTGAGAACGGGTACTGGCACTGTCATGAGGCCTATTAACGACTGTATAGTCTCGAGGCAACAGAATCAAACTCAAGGTCTAAAGGTAAGCACTCCAGTTTGTCGAAAGTACCGACAGATACGTCTTTAGAAGAGGAGGATCAAAACCTTCAAAAAATACTTTTCTGGACAAACGGACCAGAAAGGGTAGAAAGATTACTACTACAGCAAGATATTTAACATAATGAAATTATTATGTTTTGTGTTTAAGTGTTAAAAGAACAATGACTCAAATACTCTGACCTTCATCAAAGTGATATTGTCTGTGAAAATTTCTTAATATTTGTTGTTGTTTTGAGTTAAAAACTCAAGGTGGGATAATGTCATATTGTTTCAATAGAGGGACTTGTTAGTTATTGTTTCAAAACATAGCTTGTTGCATGCTTATGCCGCTAATAATGTTTTGTCTATGTTTTTTTTAAATTGTATGTTCTTTGTCTTCTTTGTTCTGTTAGTTGTCAGTATTTTTGTGGCTCTGATAAAAAGGACAAATTAAATAGTGTTTATGTACAACTTCTTCATCTTTACTTAAATATTACATCGAATTTATTTACGTCGGGTAGACAATAAGTGACAATGCTCATGACAACCAAATTAACTCTTCATTTTATTAATATAGATTCTTAAAAATTTATGCTCACAGTTGAGCATTTTGTATTTAGATCAAATGGGTTTAAAACACTTATCTACCTTGTACCTCCTCCTCCCATTTTTCAAAAAGATGCCAAGGTATTAAGTATTTTACTATGATATTTTTTTATGTTTATTAATATTTTTACTAGGAATTTAACTAACGAAATAAAATTAAAAATACATGTGTCAATTTGAATATTACCTTTGTAATATTGTAAAGAAAATAAATCAAATAGCATCGGCCTGATCGGCAAAAAGGCTGATTGGGCCGGCCCTCACAGAAATAATACATAATTAAGACAAATTTGTTCATATTACACAAAAATAAATATTTAATTGGATGACTACCTCGGACAGCACCAAAGGGAGTTTTAAGCTAAATATGAACCAGTGAAATTATCAGGTGTCAAAGCGTCTTACCTGAGGCCCGTGTTGTTGGAAGGTCTGAGTCCCCTGTGGTTGCATGCCGGGCCCTGGACCTCCAGGGCCCATGCTGTGTTGGGGCTGCGGAGGAGGGCCCTGATATCCTGTAGGACTGTGTGGGTGATGTGGGGGCCCCATAGAGCTAGGAGCAGGAGGAGGCATACCTCCAGGTGAAGGCATGGGACTAGGTGACTGCTGTGGTGGCCCCATTGGGCTAGGAGTTTGTGGAGGGGGCATAGGAGAGGACTGGGGCGAGGGGCTCGCCATCCCACCTCGTTCCGAAGACACGTCCAGCTTCACAGGCTAACACTAAAACATAATATAAATTAGAAGAAAATAGCAAGGGGGAAATTTTTTATATATATATAGATAATACCTTTAGGATGTGTTGACTTTTAGCTATTATTAATGAGGAAAGACTACTTCCATTTGGGCAGCTCAACCAACTAAGGTCCCCATTTATTAATTGTTTAATAGATGTACTTAAATGATTTCATGGGTGCACTTCCTATAAGCAACCTTTCTCATCCCTAACACATTAGAGTAATTAGTACATAGGTGAATAACCCAAACAGTTGTAATATGCAATGCTAGAAAAAAAAATCTAAATCAACTGAACTTTGGGTACATACAAAGAAAACCCAAGGACTTATAACTTATCATCTACTCCCTAGTCTAGAAGCATCCAAAGTTATGAAATAATGAACGATTTCAGGGAAATATAAACAAATTATTTTGATATTGTATTAATAGAACTGATTTATTACATTACAAATTCATAAACAAATTTAAGACGGTGTTTTGGGACCTTTGTACTAAGTAAGTGACCCGCCTCGGTGGCATAGTTGGCTAACGCGCTTGTCGTGTTGAAGCTCGACTGCTGAGAACGGGGAGATCAAGGTTCGAATCTCAGTTGGGTGAACTGGGGGTGGTTTTTCCTAAATGGTTTTCCACTCTCCCTCCACGCAAATGCGGGTTCACTTCCTCTAATTCACCCTTCCCAATTCCTATTCCATTAGTTCAATTAGTACTTTAAGCATATAACCCGAACGGGTAGTAAGACGCGGTGCTAAATATTATTATTATTATTACTAAGTTAGTGGAATAAAAATGGAAATGGTTTTGTAAAAGAAAGCATAATACTTTTTTTAGCACCGCGGCTTATTACGCGCTCAGGTTAAGCACTTATGTATTAAATTATGCTAATGGTTATAGGGATGAGAAAGGTTATATTTAGAGGGAATGTACCCACATTTGCATGGAGAAAAAGTGGAAAACCATTTTGAAAAAACAACCCTCAGTACACTTTACCCAGATTTAAACCTTAACTTGCCCGTCATCAGCAGTCTAGTCTACTGCGAGTTTGACGCGTTGGACCATGTGACGGGTGAAGCATGATACTGCTTGAATGATCAGATTTAATTATGTCAAGATGGTGGTAAAGAGAATGCAGTAGTTTTAATATTTTAAATCTTAAGTTATATTGTGGATGTTGTAAAGTAAGAATATGTGTCTTGCAAATAAACATGGAGGTGTGTACTTAGCTTAAATGCCACAAGTAAGAATTAGCCCAGTTAGTTGGGATTTTGTTGAGAGGTTGTAAAAAACCTCACAAGAATACATCATTCAAATAAATAGGTGTAAATTAAAGTCAAATCTAGGAAGATGTTCCACAGCAAAACAAAAAACAAAAAAAAACTTGAATATTACTTTTAGTTCATACATTTTTTTCTTCCTGTCAAAATAAAGGGCAACGCTTTCCATCACATTGGTGTCAAAAAATAATGAAATCCATCAAGGAAAGTTGGTGGAATGAACTCTCATTTTTAAATTCCAACATTAAACTATACACCTCAGTTAGCCTTTACAATTTTCTGAATTAATTCAGAAAGAAAGAATGACATATTAAACATCAGATCAAATTGGATGTTACAAAGACAATAGCTTTAGGTCTACATTTATTTTATGAAAGTAATAAATTATTATAATAGGCCTACTTTTTACACCAAATCTTAGTGCTCGTTTGAGTTATACACATATCGTGATTAAATGCTATAGAGTAGAAATGTGTAAGCTAGAATTATAGAGCAGGTAGCTAATTTGGAAATACACCTTCATAGAACCCGACCTGGATTCAAATACCACCTCCCCATCAACAGGTATCCAGTCCAACACGAGAGTGATTAATTAGACTAATGTGATCACCAAAGTGTAGACCTATGGTTACGTTTTTTAGTATCATTTGTAGATGCACAAGATTTCTTCAAACATGATTAAAAAATAAGTTAACATTCTCGAAATTTGGACTTGCTAAGTAAAAAGGTGAAATGGGGTCAGTGCAAATGGTTAGGCTTCGTTCTATAACCTTTTAATGACTTTAAAAACATTGCTTCCTAAATCCTCTAAACCAGGCATGTCAGAGCGTTTCACGGTTGAGGGCCGCACAAGTTTTGGGTGATTAGATATTTATAGGACCTAATGCACAAATATAAGAGTACAACATTTAATTTATTGATTATTTCTACAAATTTGAAGTATTTCAAATTGACTTGGTGAGCTATACAGGATGAAATCGGGGCCGTAGGTGGCCTACGGACTGTAGATTGGACATGCATGTTTTTGAGCATTTCAATTATTTTGAGAGTTTACTTTGTACAACCAACTTTATTTACAATATGATCTGATATTTCAAGAGTTTAATTTCTTACTGAGGATGTACACTTGGATAAAAAGTGAATTATTTAATAGTTGTTTTATTAAAAAGGTTTAAATGAAAATGGGTGTAAACCTTCAGGAAAATGGTCAACATACAAATATACAATGCATAGCCGGCTTTAATAGCCCAATTTATTATCTAGCTATAAGCTAAAAACACCTACCTAAACGTAAAAAATACATAAGGGATAAAGAATGTATTTATATATGTTCTCTCACCTTACACGTTGATTGTAATAGTAACCAATTCACAAGATTATTGCTAAATCAAAGCAATGATTATTATGTACTTCATGACAGATAAATATAAAACATCTTACCGAAATAACCACTAGGTTGGCAACAACGCCACACAAATACCAAAATGCCTCTACTTGGCTTCCGATGTTTCCTTAAAAAATCATGAAACACCTTCGGCAATTATAGGATAGATGAAATAAGCAGATATAAATATAAATTTAATTCTTCAAAATCATTAAATAGTCACGGCATTTGTAACATAGATGAAATCAACGGCTGGAAATATAAATTTAATTTTTTTTTATTGGTTTTTAAGTGCTACTATGAAAAAATTAACATTTTTTAAAAATTGTTGACTATATAATGTTATATGTTATTATTGTTAATATTATTATTGAACTGAGCAAATGTGATTATAACAAATAGAAGATTTTAGTTAAATTGTAAATCCATACAAAAGACAAAAACATAGTATTTATGCATCAATACACGGCTACATTAGAATATCCAATCGTATAGATAAATTTAAAATTTCTTAATATTCGTGAAAATCATAAGATATATCAATCACGAAACAGTTTCAAAGACTGGTACGCCTGGTTTGTATACATTTTATTCTACTTAAGTCAACAACCCGAGGATAGAATTGATAATATTTATATCCGTATGAAGCTGGGCATGTACTCAGCTCTTTGGCTGGTTAGTGCTGCCTACACCATCTGGTATAAATTCCATGTACTAGGGGAGTTCGGGAAGATAGCTGGTTCCCCGTTGACCTACACACTGAATTTTTATTAGCGTGCGTGAAATGACTTGGAAATTTTGCTGGATAGGTATGTTCACATTATATTTCAGGGTTCTTTTACATTCCACATTTGACATGGGAGTAGCATCTTTAACGCCACTCCAATGAAATGTATGCTACGGATTCTTATCGCTCAAGAAAAATCCAGACCGATTCTGGAGTCTAGTTGTCAGAGTTCCTACCTTCAGATCCATAGGTTCTGGGTTTGATCCGTGGTGACTTGAGAATTTTTCTGTGATGCAGTGGGTTTGAAAGGGGGTCAAACTCAGCCCCGTAACTGAGATTAACGGGCAGTTGATTCATTGTGCTTAGAAAAACCTTGATTGAAACGTATCGAAGTTATTCTAATTGTACTAACCAAATGACACCCTCTATCTCTCTCACTGCTAACAGTGGTGATTACTCGGAAAATATAGCTCGATTGCGGGCTTACGCAATGGAGTTTAAGAAAATCCATCGATCTCAACTTGAACATCCGGTCCTGAGTTGAGCACTTTACTACAAGATTACCGAGCTAGATATTTACTTTTTTATGGTTTGCTATTGTTTGTTGCACTTTATTTATATGTAAATGTATGTGGGTAAGTATATATATATAAATATTTATATATATAAATGTGTATGTATAGATACACATATATAAATATATATATATACATACATACCTAATTACGCCATGCGCTTACGGGGTGGAAGAGGAACTGTGTCATATTGTTTCAATATATGGCTTCTTATATGCCTATGCCTCTAATAATGTTTGTATATATATATATATATATATATCTTAAATTGTATGTTCTTTGACTTCTTTGTTTGTTAATTGTCGACATTTTTGTGGATCCGATAAAAATGTAATTTTAAAAAATTAATATAATACACTAATTTTAAGTAGACTGTACTCCAGAGTTTCCTACCACAGAAGGGGAATGAGAGAAGATAGGACGTGTTCATTCCCCAATTACGGTGGTTCAATCAAATAAAAGTGCATAATCATCATACGGCCCTGAAATATTGGCTCAGAATTTCGTACATACAATTTCACTTTCAGTATAATATTATTTGTTCTAATAAATGGATAATACTGCTTCATATTAATTTATAGATGTTGACGCTAATAGAAGGGCAGGTAGTGCTGTCGTGTTCTGTTAATTTAAGCTCACTAACGCGATGCTAAATAAGACTACGAAGTGGCCAGATGCAGCCGTTATTATAGTTTACGATGCCTTTCCTCTGTGGAAAAATATGTTGAAACCATTCAGCAGGTCTGAGCTCACCAGAAAATAATTGATTTATGATTACCCTTGGTCTTGAGCAAGTAAAGTGGTGGAGAACGCTTTTGGCATATTTGCATCACGGTTTCGTGTATTTATAAAACCAATTATATGTGAAACCGCCTACCGTGGATTTGATGGTTAAAGCATCTTGAACAATACAAAAATGGTTGATATTGACATCACCGCACCAAAACATATAGATAATCCAGCCGGGGCCATGGTACGCAGAAATGGTTGAATTTTGATCTGAGGCACATGTAGGATCGAACAACTACTGAGTTTAAGCTCCGGGTTCAAGATAATATTATGCAGACTACTTCTCGGCAGAAGGAAATGTGGGTTGGCAAATGAGTATGATTGAACCAATAAATACAGAGGGCGTTCCAATAGTTATACGTACATTTTTGTGGACTAGAAATTCAATGAAAATTAATACTATTTGTTGAATAACACCTGTACATGAAAAACATAACGTAGGTATACGTTAAGATGTAATGTATATACAGTTTATATATAAATCAATTGTTAAATTAAGTAACACATTGGGCCTTTACAATGCATAACAACTATTAATCATCATCGCACTTATGTTAGTGAAGTTTGAGTACTTATGTTGAAAAAAATATACGTCAATAAAAATTACATTATATGTTTTAAAACACCAACACAATACCATTCCACGTAATTAATTAGTAGATGATCTATTAATAGTAACTCATTTCAAAAATGTGGCAGCTGGTTTGAACAAAATTAATTTCGGTTTGTAGGTGTCGTCGCCCGTTAGTTCCTGCACCACTCTTCTATGAGTTCAGAATTTATTTAAGTTTCATCCGGTATAAAAGTTTTTATCGTTTACGCAAACCTTGCACAGATACATCAAAACTTACCTCTTTTACTACATTTAAAAAAATCATTCAGCTTGAATAAAAACATCCAAGGGAGCAGTTTGGTCGGGAAAAGCACAAGAGTGTAGTGAGTCACGTGACCTTTAAATGGCCACAAAAGTATATACGACAACTGCATATATTACTGGAATTGAGGCCAGCTCTTTTGAATACATAATACTTTTTTTTACATTAAAGAGTCAAAGGACTATTTTACTATGTTGCTATAACTATTCTACTATTGTTGCTATAAATATAAGATTTACTCAATCAAATTTCAATGATTAGTAACTGTGTTTAAGAAACTGTTTCAGATGGATGTGCTTACACCTATACTTTATCATCCTAGACTTTAGGGGTACTTTAACTATAGAAGGTAATATTAAATTTATAGCGTTTAGTGATTGGCAGCCCTGGAGCCAAAGACCTACCGGTTTCGGCTTCTCTGTGTGTTTTTCGTGAACACGTGTGTTTGTGAAAAAATGGCAGACGCTGGTAAGTAAACTTTTAAATTAATTTTACTTGAATTATACTTTACAGTTTTAAGTTAAAGATTTACTAATAGATATGATTCAATAATAAATTAGTCATGTTTTGTGGCTCATTTGCTCTTATTTATATAATTCCTATAACTAATTCGACTTTCACACCCTACCAGCTTTAGAAGATGTTTATGCTCTAAACCATTTTAATAATCATACTAATCATTTTATGAAAACAATTTTTATTCTAAAAATAAAACTTTTATGGATGAAGCTTTGAATAGTGTCAATAGTAGTCACTTGTAAATAAATAGCAATACTTTCTTATTGTGTAAGCAACTTACTCTTTGTGAGGATACATGTGGGGCTTATGTATATATTGGCCGACCTTTCCCCTGGTATTTTATATTTACATACATAATATATACAAAATTATATATAATAAAAGTTTAATACTTTTACTGCGACAAAACCTATAAACGTATCTTTAAAAATAGCCAGTTTTTTTTTATTTCAAATAAAAAGGCATTATCCTATGCTCACAAAAATTCAGTGAATACAATGATTATTCAAAACAAAACTCCCCTAACTTAAGTGACGCAGGAACATTTAACTTTGAAAAATGTGATAAATGGTGTAACCAAAGTTTTATAGGAGCTAATTAATGCACACTAATATTCTACAACAACCACACAATTGCACTATTTTACAACAGACAATATTATTGTGACTGGGTAACTACACTTTTCATATTTAAATGAAAATACTCTTGCACATCCAGCAAACTTACACAAGGCTATATTAGATCCGAACTGAAAATGTTGTTAGTTAAGATCTGAGCGGGACACATTAATCAGGAGTCAAATTTTAAGCCTAAATAATGGACCCCATAAATTTATATATTGGGGGTACGATACCTTTTCAACATAACTTAACCTAACCTTCACAGTAATTCCTTGGTTGACTTTGATATAAGACTAAACTAATATTCCGTTTTTAATAAATTAGAATTTCTATAATTACAAAATAAACTATTTGACTTTCATAATATAAGATGACAGCCTATCATAAAGGATATTGCATTAAACCATGTTTAGGTTTAGTATGTTTACACAAGACATCTTGTGAATGTGGGGAATGCCAGGCCTCCACCGTGGTTCGGATTCCTCGTTAAACTGTAGGTCCTTCATTTCATCTTACAATCACCCTACCATTACACATTAGTGTAAGTGTGTATAACCCAAACGGGTAGTAAGACACAGTGCTAATAATAATAAGTAGCCTATGCTTACATTTGGACATAGGTTTTATTGAATTGTCCAACTGTTGTAAAAATAAAATAATTTTAAATAAATATAATTATAATACCATCGAATTTGCTATTTACTTGTGAGAAGGCCCCCTATAATCATAGTAATATTACATCTTTAAAGATATGGTATCTTAAGTAAAATGTTAAAATGATAAGGTGCTTAGTTATGTATCATTCCCTTACTAAGTTACCATCATAACTTACACAAAAGAATGCATCTAATTTGTCTGACCAAATGAAGACGGTTAATTTCTATACACTTATATAAACATTTTTCATTTTCTTAAAAAATGTTCTTAAACTAGGCTATGATCCACTAGGATGTTTAACTTAGCGGGCTATATAAATATGACCTATTTGGCTCTTTTTTATAAACCAAAACAAAGAGTCGATCACTAGTCTAAAATATAATTGATACAAAGAACTAGGGTTACAGTGGTGTATTAAGGATAAAGGGACCCCTAGGTTTCTGCCATAGTTGTCTTCTAGCTCTTTTAGTTAATTTAAGAACAAATGTTTACTTGTTTTCCATATTATAAAATAGCATCATTAAATTATGATTTCCAATCTTTCCAAATCTAAATAAAGGACAGGTGCCAAAGGCGCAGCTAGTACATCTTATGTTTTCTGATAGTTTAATACTGTAAATTTTATCTGTCACTGTTGAAACAAAACTAAGACTAGAGCTGAAACACAATAATTTTCATCTGTTCTATACATAACAAGCTATTCCATAATTTACATTTTAATGTTATTTAGGGTGACTTGGTGGTCTAGGGGTAAGGTTTCAGACTTCTGTGCTGGCGGCCGGGGTTCAATCCCAGGTCCCGGCACAGATTTATCTGATTACCAAACCCTTCCTTCACCTCTGACAAGACATCTTGTGAATGTGAGGAATGCCAGGTCTCCACCGTGGTTCGGATTCCACGTTAAACTGTAGGTCCTCCATTTCATCTCACAATCACCCTACCATTACACATTAGCGTAAGTGCGTATAACCCGAACGGGTAGTAAGACGCAGTGCTAATAATAATAATAAAAATGTTATTTAGAAAAACATTAGTTTCCATTTGAAGTAAAGCATACTATAAGCCCTACTCTCATAAGTTACGCTATGGAACCACAGAATTTAATGTGCAATCAAATACTTAGATTTCTTAAAGCTATAAATTAATAACTGTACACACTTTTTTAAGCACCGTGTCTTTCTATCCGTTCAGGTTAAAAAACTTTACAGGCCTACTAATTACACTATTGGGTTAGGGATTAGGAAGGCTTAATTTAAGGGAAATGCACTTCCATTTATGTGGAGGGAGAGTGGAAAATAATTTAGGAAAACTCCCCTAAATACACTTGACTGGGATCGAACCCCGATCTCACCGTCTTCAGCAGTCTAGTTCAACGGGAGACTTGAACATTAGACCACGTGGCCACCAAAGTGGGTAAACATTATTTAAAAACCCACTTTGGTGGCCGCGTGGTCTTAGCCACTACTCTCATGATAGACTGGACTACCGATGACAGGGAACTCTTAGTTCAATCATGGCCGGATGTACTGAGAGTGGTTTATCTTAAATGGTTTCCCACTCTCCTTCCATGCAAATGTGGGTACACTTATAAATTCAACCTTCTTCATTCAAACCCATTAACTTAATTAGTACACAAGCATACAACCTGAATAAGAAATAAGATGTGATGCTAAGAAAGAATAAATTAAAAGCAAAGTTAACATATTCTGTATAGCCTACAATACTTATTAAACATTTACTACTTGCTCTAATAAATTTAGGTTAGGCCTACTTTCATATTTTTGAATTAGAGACATAATGACATTGATTTAAAAATATATGATAATTTGTTATGTTCTCTATAAGTGTGAAATTTGGTCTCTTACCTTCCATTAAAAAAAAGTGGGTTAGAAAACAAGATGCTACGGAAATACTTGGTCCAAAAAGCTATTTGAGAGTGGAGGTTACATAATGATGACCTACATATCATGTACTCATGACAAGAAATTGTTAGAATAACATGATGGCTACAGACAGAGAAAACCTGGAGAGAGCGGGGAAAATTTAGGGAATTCAATACAAATTGAGGAAAGGTCAGGGAATTTTAATAAGCCTATTTGACTAATTCTGCTTCTAAACATTGAAACAAAAGTGAGAGATTTGGTTTCTCTATGTTAACAAACTTCATTACCTATATATGTTTTATATGTTTAAACATTTACAGTGTTTGTTTTATAACTAATATACACAGATACACAAATAAGTCTTATAAAATGTTAAATACCGGATAAATAACTTGTTAAGTAGCTGTTAGGATTTGTTTAGAAACTATACTATCAATTCAATAAGCTAAAAATATGCCATTCATCATGAAGAATTGTTAATAGGTCAAGTCAGGATTTTTTTTTAAATTTCTGGAAAACTTGGTAAATTCGGGGAATCTTGTAATAGTATAAGTTTTGTAGCCACTATAGCTGTTCAAGTCTTGTAAATTACGTTATAGGACGAGACCATTGGGAAGATCTAGATGCAGATAGGAGGATAACATTAAAATGGAGCTGAAATAGAAAGAATGTAATAAAGTGGAGAGGATATAACTAGCTTAAGATAGGGATACGCGGCATACTTTTGTAAGTACAGCAATGAATTTTCGAGTACCATTGAGTAAGTTGATAAGAATGTGCTTAGTATTTTCATTTTTGAATCAGTTCTAGGAATGGATGTGAGAGTAGAAAAGAAGAAAAAAAAGAAGTCTTTGGGGGACATTCAAACAGAAGCAAGTTTTCATTTGAAACCTTCTTCTGAAATCTCACCGTTACAGACATCTGAATGGCCTCTTCTATTAAAGGTAAATATTGACACTGGGAAATAATAAATATAGCCTTTCATAATAATTATAAATTGGAGATCAGTTTTCCTCTATTTCTATAAGTTAGGATTAGAATACTATAGGCTAAGTTATTTGATAAAAATTCCATATATTTATGATTCGTTACAGTTTTATTCAACAGGATAAATATTGTATTTATTTGAACATTTTTTCCATAAAATGATTGATGTATTTAACATGAGGGTTAACTTATTCTTACAGAATGTAGAACAGTTAATAAATTCATCCGCAAATGCTTGGATAGAGATTGTAGAACACTATCATGAATGCCCCTGGTCAGAATTAGAATCATGCAGATAACTTCATGGTTTATAACACAATTAAATAAATAATTTCAGCTGAAGACAGTGATAGTGGGATTCCAATCTCTGTCGGTTCTACTTAAAGTGGTATTTTCCTAAAGGGTTTTCCCACCCTCCTTCCACATAAATGTGGGTAGATTACCTCTAAAATGCTTCCTCCTTCATCCCTATCACATTAGGGTGATTATAATCTATGCATATAACTTGAACAGGAAGTAAGATGTGATGATTTAAAAAAAATGAATTTCAGAAAAAGTGTACACTTGCAAATTATTATCCGTGCATGTCCAACCTTTCTATGACTGAGGGCAGCATAAGGTTTTTGGGAATTAGCTCTGGGCCGTACATGAAATGTATAGTCTGACCTAATGCTCAAATATAAAAATGAATGAATAAGTATTTATTTTTAACAAATACCTATATGATAAGTCAGATACATAAGCCTGTTATGTTGTTTATTTCTGCACTTTAAAGTGTTTCAATCTCAGCTGGTTGGCAGCACAAAATGTATCCGAGGTTGCAAGTGGGCCGCGGGTTGGGCATGGCTGCCTTAATGTGTTCATAAAACACTTGTTATTATTAACCTTAATAATAATTGTTTTGGATGATTTTATATTGCCACATAGTCATAATTATGTGTTGATTAAAACAAATATTCTTAGATTTATATATGCTAGGTTTGCTACATAGGTATGTATGTGTTTATTCCTCTGGCAGAACTTTGACCTGCTGAATACACGTACAAGTCATTACACTCCACTCCCATTTGGTTCATCTCCACTTAAGCGAGAGATTGGTGAATATGTACGGACAGGTTACATTAACTTGGACAAACCTTCAAACCCTAGTTCACATGAAGTTGTGTCCTGGGTTAAGAGGATCCTCAAAGTTGACAAGACAGGTCACTCGGGTACTTTGGACCCCAAAGTGTCAGGTAAGAATGTGATTAGCTCCACCACACTAAGTTCACTTTTTTCAATGCATAGAATATATTTTTAAATGGTCTCATTATGTAGGACTATCTAAACTTATTCACAGTTTTCTCAGAACACAAATCCTTCATGACCATCTATAACATGCTGAATGATTTTTAAGTGTGGTGTGATCTGTCCTTTGGAACATTCCTAAATTAATAAATTTCCTCTTCTACATAATTTTGTTTCTTTCTTCCAAGTTTTTTACTCCTATAATTAACGTCTTTAACTTCTATTAAACAATTTTCTGCCTTAATATACCCTGTCCACTTTCATTGGTTATAATTTTAACTCTCTTTTTGACAATTGTGAATTTATCAACAGTTACCTCAAAATGTTAATATTTTAATTCATTACTAAACCTAATATATCTTTATAATGTTTTAATCATTTAATCTTAACTTTAGAATATGTGATTTTTCATTTGTATTGTAATCTTGTTCTAATTTTAATATGTTTCCTGTATTTTAAACCCATTGTTCTTTATATACTCTTTCACATTCTTTAATAGGTTTTATAAAGTTAAAAAGTTTTCATTATTTATAGTCTTACTATTATTCTGTTGTTTAATCTATCTTCTCTTCTATATGATGTAACAAATATTATCTTCAAACTTGTCATTTCTGTATTTCATTTAATTTTCTAAAGGTTCTTTTCTTAAAAACTCAATATGTTTTTTTGCTAATAAATATCATGCAGCCTTAACTTCTACCTTATATTTCATAACACTTATTATCTTTTAATTTTTAATTAGATCCTTTTGTTATTGTTTATTATAACTAAACATGATATGATCTTTGTTTGGTTATAAAGCAATAAACAAAAAATATCCTAACTTCAATTCAGCTTTTTGAATATTTCTATTCAAATTAAGTTTGCATCTAAATTCTAATTTAAAAATAGGACTTTTACGCAACACCCGACACCTATTTAAATTATATTGGTTATGAAATACTTTAAGACAAATCCAATTATTATATAATTTTACATTTGTGCCATTCTTAGTATAATATAAATTTCAGGCTGCCTGATTGTCTGCATGGCTAGAGCAACAAGGTTGGCCAAGTCTCAACAAAATGCGGGCAAGGAATACGTTTGTATCTTCACTCTTCATTCACCAGTTGACGATGTTCAGAAGGTAACAAACACATTTAGAGATGGGTAGAATCCACTTTTAAAATTTGAATTCTCATTTTAACTAAGAATCTTTAACTATTAAAAATAAGATAAATATAGTCTAATATCAAAAGTTCTCACATGGGTATGCTCTTTAGTTATTTTATTTTTTTGGTTCTGAACCAATTAATTCTTATGTATATAACTAGACTACGGCTGTGTAGGATTCCAAAATTTGGGCTGGAAAAATAATTTCCTGGGATTTTTTTGGGGGAAAGTAATATAAAAATGCTATAATTAAGGACAGTATATCAATGTCACATTTTATTTAATGTGCATTAACATTTTGTAATAATTTCTATTTATAGATATCACAAGAAAGGGACCTCTCATATGGTTCTTATTAAAGCAAAATCAATATTTTGTTTACACTGATGAGATGCAGATTACATTGGCCTCACCATACATTAATTAATGATATTAAAATTTAGCTATGTAAACAAAAAACTAGTATTTATTGAAAGGAAAAAAACAGATTTTATGAATGAAAATAAAATAACTCTTCAATAAACATGAATAATTTGATACTTAACTGTTAAGATAATGTTTGAATAAACTGCTAACAAAATATCTATAATCTGCTTTTAGTATAGAGCATAGTTAAAAAAAACTAGCCTACTACATTTTAGCATTACATTTACAAATTTACATTAGAATAAAAGGATTTGTTACACCCTGGAATTAAGTTTTTTTAACTCCCATCATTCGGAGCACAACCACCTTGGTGTTCATATTTTGTCTCATAACAACACTACAGTTATATATAATGCCATACTTTCAGATATCCTCCTACCTCTCCCTTGAACAACCAATAACTCAAATGACAGTCGCTGACCGTGAAAATATTCCCATGATCATGCCAACTACACTAGATCCAAACACCATCATAAGAGAAATATAGTCAACTATGTGCCGATCATCACCAGACATGCAATACATTATTTAAATAGTCTAACTTACACAATAAGCTCAAAACTTCCAAGCCTACAACATTGCAGAGCTTAGGCCAACTTTAGTCAAAGACAAGTTTGAATTAGAGTAATGCTTGAGACCCCCTAACTCAGATTTTGCATGTATTGGCAGGTTATTCAAGGTATTGAGAAGTTAAGAGGAGCTTTGTTTCAAAGACCTCCTCTCATCTCTGCAGTGAAAAGACAGCTCCGAGTGCGCACAATCTATGAGACAAAGCTGCTTGATTATGACAGTGAAAGAAATATAGGTGAGCTACTCAAACATTCTAAATGTTTAATACTGTTTGGTGAATGTATTTTATACATTTTTTTTTTAAATTTTCAAGGCTTGGATTCACTAAAGGGTGTAAATTTGCTCCAGTGCAACTTTGCACCCAAGATGCACCTTATTATTTTAATGCCATTATCATTCATTGTAGCACAGCTAAATGTATTTTGATGCATTACAATAAAATGCTCCCATTTTAATTGAATGAAGTTATAAAATTTTAAAGCTGCAACTACTTGTGAATGGGCGCAAATAAAGGCCACAAATTTTCTCTCAAACCGCGCTTGCTCTCTTCAATGAAAACAGATTTATGTGCATCTATTTGTTTACTTTAGTGAATCCAGGCTCAGAAGTAATAAATCAACCAAAATGTTTTTTTAATTTGGGCCACTGTTTCAGGAATCTTTTGGGTGAAATGTGAGGCAGGAACTTACATACGAACAATGTGTGTTCACTTAGGACTCCATCTAGGAGTTGGAGGTCAAATGATAGAGCTGAGGAGAAACAGATCAGGTTGGTTAAACTAACATCCTAGACACTGGGCTTCAGAAGATCTTCAACTACCCCTCAGAGAGACAAGTTTGAATTCTTGGGGGATCAAAGATGTTTTCTTGTAATACAAAAAATAAATGTTACACAATAAAAAACCTTTTTAAATTTTGCTATTTACTATTTTAATTGATAACCTGACTTGGTTATTTAGATTTATTTTATGAAAAAGATGATACAAATAAAACTACTAAAAAGTAAAAACAATTACAGTTTATATTTCTTCCCATGGAAACCACAGAAGTCTATTTTCTTTGCCAACTATCTACCATCCTGTTTTTCCATGTTACCAAAAGGAGTAAACTATGAGTCACACGTCCAGTCATCGCTGAGCTAAAGTGAAAAAAAGGTCCTTAATTTACCCTACTTTGTGTGATTTTAACACGCCTCTTGATTCTAAACCAAAAATGAAACAAACCAAACAAACTTGAATCTTTCAGGTTAATAATAATAATACATTTGGATGAAATTGGAATTCCACCATTCTTCCTCTTTTAATTCCTTCCATTCTTATCCTCTCACTTGAATACTTTCTGTTATTTACTCCCGTCTCTTTCTTGACCTCCCTTGATGTCTTTATCCTACATCTTCATTTCCAACATTTTCTTTGGCTTCCTCTACTATCTCATGTACTCCCTGTACCCCTACTCTTTGCCGGATAGCATTATTCATAATCTTGTTTCTACTTGTGACAGCTAACATGCTCCTCACAACCTTCATTTCCATGGCCTCTGCTTTAAAAGTCTCACTTACATTCAATGTCTCATGTTTCTGATGAATATGTGACAATTGGTACAAAGTATGCCCTGTACAACACTTCTTTATACTTCAAGGGCACTTCTCTTCTCCATATCACGTCTCTTACGCATCTGTAAAACGACTCTTCCTGCTGTCCTTTTCTCATTATATCCTCGCTCTATAGACAAATACCTTTATGTGTTTAAGAATAAGATTAAATTAATATTAATATATTAATAAAACACAACCTTTATATCTTTTATTATAATTAAAATATCAAACTTTTGTGGTTTAAATTAGGAAGGATATATCGCACACCTGCCCGAGTGGTGCTGGAGTAGAAACTGTTCAGGTAAAATTAAAAAACGAAAACATTAATTTAAAAAAAGTAATTTTCTCCAGCAATGTAATTTCAATATACAATCAGTAACTGCAACATACTATTACGAGTATAGGTTATAGTCAAACTCTGGTGAGCAATCAAATAGACGGAGTACAAAATGGCAGGCAACAACAGAAATAAGCAAAATCCCTGTGTCACCCTGAACTTCAAAAACTAAAAATCTTAAAAACATGTTTTCTCATATTTCAATCAACCATTAGACTGAATGTCTTCGCAGAGCCTCTGAGATTAGCCTGTAAACACATTACTAATCTGTTTGGTATAATTGTAAGACCTGACTTAGTCTCAAACCCAAACATGCCTAAATCTCATTTCCCTGCAGAACCTGTTCCACACATTAAAAAAGTGATTTATTTCTCCAGCAACACAACATAAATAAATAATCCAATAACAGGACAACATTTGATTCTGAAAACTTCATCCACCAACTGGAATACAACCAATGCAAAGTTTCCTACATTGGTTTCATAACAAAAACACTAAAAGTCACCCACACAATGCATTTATCAAAAATAAATAAGTCTTTATCGTCACACGCTGAAGCGCAAAGTCTGTAGCTTGAGCATTATCTCATAGAGGTATTAAAATCCTTCAACCAAGAAATCTGCAACTCTTCATAGAGAAGAACATTGGAACTGGCCCATCAATATATTATCAAATCCAGGCAGCCCCTAACCTCAACTTTAGATGAACTTAGATGAACTTTTAGTCTTCTTACCAGCACACTCACTAAATTTTTTTCAACCATTTGTATGTCACAATAACAATGTGTACTATTATTACTGTAATAAAACTGCCAAGTTTTTCTATACATTCGGTGACCTGGCGGTCTAGGGGTCAGACTTCTGTGCTGGCGGCCGGGGTTCAATCCTTGGTCCCGGCACAGATTTATCTGATTACCAAACCCTTCCTTCACCTCTGACAAGACATCTTGTGAACGTGGGGAATGCCAGGCCTCCACCGTGGTTCGGATTCCACATTAAACTGTAGGTCCTCCGTTTCATCTCACAATCACCGTACCATTACACATTAGCGTAAGTGCGTATAACCCGAACGGGTAGTAAGACGTGATGCTAATAATAATAATAATTCTATACATCCAGACTCCTCTAGTCCAAGTTCTACTATCTATAGGCCTACAGTGCAATCCTATCAAGAAAAGAAAATTAATTGTTGACACTCGACCTTTCAGTCACACTAGTCATTAAGTTTACTCTATGAACCTGAAGAAGCTGTCTGTGATAGTAAAACAATTTTTTGTTTAAGTGTTTTATATAAACAATTGCCACTCCAACATCACTCGGGGTATAGGTGGCTATCTCTCTTAATTTCAACCCGTATCAAATTCCTGTAACAACAAAAGTACTCAATGGATTCTTTGTTGCACAAACCTTGGACATCTGAAAGTTGAGTTATTGGTGTTTTTATATAAGGCTTTATTATGTGAGCTTAAATAAAGGTAGTTACTTTCAACATATTGTAAACTTTGTTTCAGGCATCCAATCAGAGAAAGAAGGCATGGTGACAATGCATGACGTGCTAGATGCACAGTGGGTGTATGAAAACCACAAAGATGAGTCCTACTTGCGTAGGGTTATACGACCTTTGGAAGGTCTGCTTATAAATCACAAGAGGATATGCATGAAAGACAGCGCGGTACGTTTATTTAAACTGCTTTTACGTAACTTTAATTTGGACTTTTAACTTATAATTTATTGAATTAGATACCTGCAATCACAATTTATGTAATAGTTTTAAAAGTAAGAATGTCAAATTAGATTTTCAATACCTCAATTCTTAGGGTCAGTGTTAAATTATAATTTAGTTTGGCGCCATTTTTCTTAAGTTTATGATTTATGTGCCAGGTCAATGCTGTGTGTTATGGAGCAAAAATCATGCTGCCTGGTGTGCTGCGATATGAGAATGGCATTGAACTCAATGAGGAGATAGTCATCATGACCACCAAAGGAGAGGCCATAGCGCTAGGTGGGGTTTGCACATTTTCCATATAATTTAATCCAATTTGATCAATGCCCAGTGTCTACAAAGGTTTGTAAAGTTCACCATCCAGTTAAGTAAAACCTCATGTAACTCTTTTGAGTTACATAATAAGAGGCAAGAACCACTACTTATTTACCACTACTTATTTGTCAAGTGGCACCATTGTAAAATGTGGACTTAGTTTTTAATATCATTTTTAAAGCCGTATTGGGTTTGTTAATTTTATTTGCTACATACCTCTGTTCTGTATGTGCGTAGGGCTAATACCATACATAGCCCACTCAGTAACACGTCTGCCTATTGAGCTTAGGCCACTTTTTATTCCTGGCATGAAGGAAAACTCTTTCATATGTGAAATATGTGAAATTGGGGCTTCTCCTTCCACAAATTGGTTTAGCGGCTAGGTGATTGGGTTTTGTTGTTTGTGTCTATTCTAAAGTTTAGTTTTATTGTAAGACGTGTGCTGATTTAATTAGTTGGTTCAGAAAGTGAACGTTAAATGACAAATGCCTGTAATAATAACTTTTTTCCTGAACTTTCTTCAATGTACAATATTCAAATTTAATCTCAATTTGACATTTTATAATTCGCAAATGGTGTATCATTTATACCGACATACATTTTAGGCCAGTGTGAATCTAAAATTCTCAAATTTAAATCTTAAATTACTAAGTCAAACAAAAAATCATACTTAATAAATTTTTCAAATTCTAATCAAATATGCTATAATGAAAATGTTTTGAATCATATTTAATGTGATATTTTATTTTAGTGAAGTCCAATATATAAAGTAATTAAAACCATCAATTTGTGATCCATTAAATGAAATTAAAATATGGTTCACATGAATCATATAAAATGTTATGATGAAATTGTTTTATATTTTGATGGCAAAGTTGGAACATAAAATTAGAATTTTAGTTATACTGGGATTCATATCTTCACACAGGCTTGATGCATTTGATTTAAGTGAATTGATACATCATCCTTCTCCCAGTGGTTTAAATAACTTTATTATATATTAATATAGTTTTACACATTGTTTCAGGTATTGCGCTCATGACCACCGCAACTATAGCAAGTTGTGATCATGGTATAGTTGCTAAACTTAAACGGGTGATAATGGAACGAGACACTTATCCCAGGAAGTGGGGCTTAGGACCCAAGGTATAGATTTCATTCTTCATCTACACCTTGAGGCAACCAGCCTACAGTACAAAATTTAGCTCCCATTGGTAGCTTTATTTTAAGGGTGTGGGAAGCTTTGGGACTTAAAGACTTTGCTTCGGAAAAAATATTCAGACCTCGACAATTAAGAAGTTTCGCCAATTATGATATTGACAGTTCAAATACTACATTTTTTTGTTCAATAACTGTCATCCTGAGCATACATTACAAATTAATATATACATGAAAAAATCGTAAGTAAATTGGTCATTTGCATACCACTTACTAATTTCATACCAACAAACTCTTAGCATATAACCTGAACGATTAGTAGAACTTGCTAAGGCATCATTTACATTGAAGTATCCTTATTTTTTTCTTTATTAGATCTTTCAAATATAGACCTTATTCTTTATTTTGTATAAACATATATTATTTGAGAAGGAAAATTAAACTAAGCATAAGAATAACTAAACTTTCTTCCAAATATTATACAATTACCTCATATAGAGAGAAGAGGTTTTCCTTATAGAGTTATATCATTATATAAAGTGAATTTTTAGCATTCTGTCGTAATGCTTTCTGTTTGAAGACAAAATGTATTGCTAGATTAACTTATGTCATCAGGTACAGTTGAACCTGGTTTTAACTACATTTAGTAGGTGATCTGGTGGTCTAGGGGTAAGGTGTCAAGACTTCTATGCTGGCGGCCGGGGTTCATTCCTCGGTGCCGGCAAAGATATATCTGATTACCAAACCCTTCTTTCACCTCTGACAAGACATCTTGTGAATGTGAGGAATGCCAGGCCTCCACCGTGGTTCGGAGTCCTCCATTTCATCTCACAATCACCCTACCATTACACATTAGCGTAAGTTCGTATAACCCGAACGGGTAGTAAGACGCGATAATAATATTAATAAACTACATTTACGTGAACCACAAATGTGTGTTGTTTTTGAATTTTAAATAAACAACCTATAAATATGCCTAATTAGAAGAAACATCATTTAAAAAATTTTCACCAGTCATGAAAGTCATTAAAATAGCTTCCAGACTATGCATTTTTTGTGGGCCAAGTTCTATGTGCAGGTAAGAATAGTATTTGTTATACTTTGCTCAAAATTAGCCTAAACTTACAGCTACTCCCCAGTCATGAAATAGCTCAGAAATTAATATAGAACAGACAGAAAATCCAATCATTTTATTATCATAATCGGTGTGTGTCAAAATATTTAAAGAGATTCAAATTTGTTTTATAAAAAGCATAAGTTTGTTATAAGTAAGCTAGTTAATAGTAGGGTTAACTATTATATATGGTAATTTAATAATTCTAGGGGTGTGCTAAACTTTGACTTGACTTAGAAACAAATATCAGCTTTGGCTTCATTTTGAAAGGATAAAAAATCTCGTTAGGACAATTATTGTCATTCTTAGTGAGCTGTTTTATACAGTACAAAACATTATTAGGGACTTGCAAAATTCCCATTTACGATAAAGTGAATTTTTACTAAAATTCTGTTTTCATGCGGATAACACAAATTTAAGCCTTTTATCTAAATAAACACAATTCTTTTGCATATTTGGCAAATACCACATCGTTCAATATAATTTTCAACGCGGTAACACTGGTAAAAGCACTGTACCAGGGTTGCCGTTTTTATGAATAGTATTTGTTTTCACTTATATTACAGGTATAAAATGGATCATAGGAAAAATAAATGTTTTCGGGATATTCAAGCTTTTTTTTTATCTGAGATTAGCATTAAAAATCACGATTTCTACTTTTACACACTACAATGCCTAAATGTTTATAGATCGATTCATTGTTTTCAGCTTTTAAAAGATTTCATGCTAGGTCTAAGCAAGGACATTAATATATATGAGCCTTGCTACAGATAGTCATGTTTGGCAAAATTATATATTCTTAATTTTTATTCCCTTCTCCTTATTTGATATTAGTTTAGTCTTCTATGATGACATGTTTCGGTGTTGTTCTTGTTTGGTATAAATCAAAGTTGATAATCAATTATTGCTATTTGTAATACTCAAAGGTAATGATAGAGATATCGAGTTTGATATTATTAAGCGTGAAATGTTTTGTGTGTATTTATATTTGATTTTTCTCTGAATAAATAGTTAAATACACAATATGAACGATAAAATGTAGATATTTTTATCCTAATTTTTTTTTAACAAATACTCATTCGACTCGTATTTAAGTAAATAATAACAGCGCTTTCAGCTTATAGTATCATCGCATTTTGAGAAAAATAACACCACTTTTTTTTCCCTAAAAATAACCTCACCTTTTGCATATCTCTAGACATTATTCATATTTAAAAATCTGAAGTAATTGAATTGTAGGGAATGCCAGGCCTCCATCGTGGTTCGGATTCTACGTTAAACTGTAGGTCCTCCATTTCATCTCACAATCACCCTACCATTACACATTAGCGTAAGTGCATATAACCTGAACGGGTAGTAATACGCGGTGCTAATAATAATAATAATAATAATAATAATAATAATAGAATTGTAAATTGTGAAAGGGACTTTATTTGTCATAGTAAATTAAATACTACAAATAATTTTGCAATAAAACATTTTCAAAGCTTTCCAGTACAGGAGGTTATATAAATAACCAAATATATATATTTTTATCCAACAAAGAATATTTTAACTTCAATTCAGCTTTGAGAATATTCCATATATTTGATTAGAGTTCACTTTGATTTTAAAAAGTGGATTTCGCTCACCTCTAATAAATGGAAAATATTAACTAAAGCATCACTGTTCTCTATAATTTGTTTAAAATGTTCAGTTAATTTTTCAAAATCTTAAAACAAGAGAAATTGTATTGGCTTATTCATGTATTTGCAGGCCTCTATGAAGAAGACTATGATAAAAGAAGGTTTACTAGATAAATATGGCAAACCTAACGAGAAGACTCCCAAGGATTGGTTGAATAGCTATGTGGACCACAGGTAATATATTTAATAGTTTTCACTTTGTTTCTCTTAACATTGGTAACATTAACAGGCAAGTTTCTGGAATACTTGTGAATTTAGGATATTAGATACCAAGCCGTAAATAAAACAAAAAAGTGTACCGAAGAACTAGCATCTAGATTCAAACTCATGTTTACACCTTCTTTTTCTCACTGAAACATGGGGTTGCATTAGATGTCCTCGTCAAGGTCAGATATCTCACCAGCATTATTATGTAACACTAGTTGCTATTATGAAAGAATTTCTTAATAGCACTTGTTAAGGTTCTGGAAACATGGTAATTTTGTATTAAAAAAATGTAACCCTAATTAAACTAGCTCCTTTGAATATATACATTCTTTACGAGATTAAAACCGGCTCTGGTGGCCGCGTGGTACGACGCGCTACTCCAGCAGTATACTAGACTGCTGATGACGAGATTGAGGTTTGAATTTTGGTCGGGTGTACCGAAGGTGGTTTTTACAAAATGGTTTTACGCTCTTCCTCAATGCAAATGTGGGTACACTTTCTCTAAGTATAACCCGAACCAGTATTAAGACATAGTCCTATACTAGAGTAAAATATAACTTTTGATGGTCATTTTGGTAATTATTTGTAAGACAGGTTATATGTATGTGAAAAAATATGGTGCTAAACAGCTTGTTTCAATTAACATGACAGGATTATGAGGAAATACCTGTTTAATTAATGGCTGGAAGCTGATAGTTATAACTTGATTCTTGTTGAGTATTTTTCAAACCTGATTTAGTCCAAATAATGACGTAAATAGATTTGGGTGTTCAAAAATTAGGTTCTTAGGAAAATATTTGGTTCAAAAAGGAACAAGGCAACATAATGATGAGTTACATGACCTGCATTCATCACAAGACATTGTTAGAATAATTAAAACTTATAGATTATGGTGGGAAGGACATGCAATGCAAATGGAAGACTCTAAAACCATGTTCAGAGTAGTGACTGTCATACCCATTGAGAACACCTAGACGCAGGTGGGAGAATAACATTAGAATGGGCCTAAAATTAAAATTATTTAGCCATTTTTAAACTTTAGAATGCACCTGAAAGAGAGAGCATGCAATGAGGGGACTGGATGATACTTTTTAAAGATAGGAATAGGTGTCATAATTTTGTAAATGTGGCATTGAACTTTTCAAGTTCCTACTGCCACAGAATAAGTAGGCAAGTTAAAAAGAGAATAAAACTGAAGCTCTGCATTTTTTCTATTAGTGTGCAGACTTCTTTTTTTTATATTGACTCCAGCAGGGTGTCTAATGGAAAACCTGGAATGCGCAGGGAATTTCCATTTTTCTTGAAAAGTCAAGGAGATTTTTTTGAATGTCCAAAATTGTTCAACAAATCTAATACAATTTTTTTAACACAAGCTATAGAATCCTCCTAGACAGACAGCTTTCACTGAAGTGAACTCTGGATGGGAAACAGTGTTTCATCATTGTCGTCTGGATTTAAAACAATGGTTATTTTTTAACTGTTTCTGATGGAGTTGGCAAACAATATTTTCAATTGCGGAATTGACTTTAGTATGTTCCCAATGTCATTTTTGTTTAATGTTTCTAAATTTATCTCAAAAGATTTTTTGATATAAAATATCTCAAACACTTTATCATCTTAGTTTTTTATATCTGTATTTGAAAGAAACTTTCACTCCATTAATTATCTTATTTGATAATAACTTTTTTTAAATCAAAATGCCAAGTACAGTTACTTTTTAATCATAATAGTATTTTAGGTAAAAATATAGGATTTTTCAAGTCTGGAAGACTATAAATATCACCCAGAAAACTTTGAATTTTCGGGGAATTTTCTTTTCCAAGATTGAGTAGACACCCTACTCTAGCCATTTGGTGTCATTTTTACCCTTTTACAAACTAATAATTAGCAAATAATTTATAATGGTATGGTAGTGTTTTAATTCTGTTAATCTTAAATTCCAGTGTGAAAGAAGAACCTAAGATTGAATCGGGAAATGACGAGTCAAAATTCAACATACAGGTGGACCAATCTAGAAAGGTAAAAAAGAAAAAAAATTAGTAAAATATTTCAAAAATAAATTTTCTTTAGAAATTAGCAGGGATGTTCAAAAACCACTTTTTTAATCTGAACAGAAAATATGAGACGCTAAAATTTCCTTTGAAAGTATAAAAATGTAAAGTGCTTTTATTAAAGAACACAATATGTACATATATATAGTTTTTAGTATGCTAAGGTTCCTTTTGTCATTTTGCTTGGAGCTTGAAAATTGTCTTCTAGTTGGTTCACAAATCTTAATATATAATGCAGACACATCTTAAATGTAATTAATAAAATGGTGATAGTGGCAATGTGTATTCATAATTTAATTATGTAGTTTTAACAGTTTAAAATCTGTAGGTTTCTCTTTTCCCTTTTTGAGGTATTTTTTTTATATGTATATGAAAGACGGTACAGTAAGGGGGTTAGAAAACAAATAAAGAGAACAAAAATAAAATGGTTTTTACAATGAAAAGAACACAGTTCATACCTTACATTGCTGCCATTAGACAAAGAAGTAATACCTGCCTCTTGAAGAACACCGGTCGTAACACCCAATCCTTCGATCTATGTGCCATTCTATTGGAGCTTCACCAATAAAAAATATTGACAGCTAAAACACCTTTTACCTTTTAAGCTGTTTTATACGTTAAAAATGAATATTCACATGGAAAAACTCTAAATCAATTGAATTGCATGTTGTGATTTAACTAGATTTATCATATTAAAATGAAATATTACAAACCATTGTTTAATAAAATATTTACCGAATAATTTTAGTGCATAGGGGTTTGCGAAGCTTTTAATCTTGGGCTTAACTTTAGAACAAACATCAGGCTTAACTTAAATTCTAGCTGTGTCAATAAAGATATTGACTAGGGCTGGGCCGATGCCGATTATTAATCCGATCATCGGCCGATTATTGCATAACNATATTGACAGCTAGAATACTAAATTTATGGCCATTATTGCTATTTTGAGGTGCTAAGAATTAATATGCACTCAAAAAAATCTGACAGTTGTGGTTTTTTTGTTGGTTTTTTCCAAAAATAATACATTTTCCAAATAATTTTAAGGCATAAATATATAAAAACAACTAACAAAATTATTTAAACTTAGATTTGGCTTTGAGACTACATATATTCGATTCAACTTGGAACTAAAAAAGTGGACTTTGCACATCCCTACTGTACACACTTTTTTTTTTAAAATAATCTTCCTAGGAATCTCTTGTCAGAATCCAACATTAGTTGGCAAGCATTCACTTTCCTTCTTATCATAGTTTAGTGGATCACCATGTTTGTTGGATAAGTCATTGAAATTCTTCGGAAAATAGTCTAGATGTGAACATTTAAGTAGACTTTGAGAGACATATTCTACCATACATTCATTTTCTCACTCTAAAATTTCTCGCCAATTTCTTGAATTCCTACGATACACATTTTTCTTTCTCATAAGGCTTTAATCAAATTTTGTGTCTCACCTAAGCTATTTAATTTCATGGTGGCTACAGACAGGGAAAACCTGGGAAGTCGGCGAATTGTTTGACGTCGGGAAAAGCAGAGAAATGACATGGAATTAAATCAAAACTAAGGAAAAGTCAGGGGATCTAAACATTTAAACAACAGTGAACGAGATTGCTTATCGATGTTAACAAATACTTATTCTAGATTTGGCAGTTTGATCATAAGAGGGAAAACATTTTTTTTTATAACACATTTACAAAAATAATACATCAAATATGGTATAGTAATGATAATGTATAAGTATGTTGATGTTTAGTAGACGTTAGACCTGCCTCGGTGGCATAGTTAATAATGCGTTAGTCGATTTGAGCTAGACTGCCAAGGACAAGGAGATAGAGGTTTGAATCTCAATTGGGTGAACTGGTGGGGGTTTTTCCACTCTCCCTCCAAATAAATGTGGGTTCACTTCCTCCACCTTCCCAATTTCTAATCCATTAGCGTAATTTGAAATTTGGCATATAACCCAAACAGGTAGTAAGATGTGGTCAATGTAACAATCAGAAAAATTGCCATTCGTTTCACGAAGATTAGCTGCATAAAGGTTAAGTTGGGAATTTTTAAATGTTGTCTGGAAATGTCAGGGAATTTTATAGGAAAAAATGTCTAGACACCCAGGCCTCACATCAGGAAATCTATTTAAATGTGTAGCTTTATTGTTTGGCATGATATTTAATATATTGTCCTACTAACCAAGAAATCGGCAGTTATTTTTGTAGCTTCTTGCATCTTCAATATCAACCATTATTTTAAGTCCATGCAAATTATCTGTTAATGCTCAAGAGTATTTAATTGGCATTAGCGAGGATTCCACTATCCTCAAAGTCTTGAAAAACTAGCTTAACTAGAAAACATTATCTTTATTGTGAAGTAAAATAATTTTAAAACTCGTTTTAGGATCATTTATAAAAGGACTCTTGTTGTGAAGCCCTGCACACTAACTGTTAGGATGGACCTTAACAGTCTGTTATGTGATTTTGGGGCTCTTGCCATACACTGGCCAAAAAACCCTGCAATCGTGAATCTTAAGAAACAAACATATCTACCTTCTTTTTTTTTCTTTTTTTTTTCTTGTTAGATGGTATTAATTATAAATGGACTTGTTAAAAACAGTAGAACTGAAAATTCCGTGTTAGTTTGTAAAATAAAAGTTTATGGCTTGGTAGACCTGAAATATGTTTATTTAACACTTTATGAAATTGTTCCAGCGCAAGTTGAGTGAGAGTAGCTCTGTCAGTCAAGAGAGAACTGGATCAGCATTGGATACCTCTCAGTTGGCTGCTTCCTCGAGTACCAAGCAAAAGAAGAAAAAGAAGAAGAGCAAGAGAGATGAGGAACATCCAATTGAAGCCCTGCCAATAGATACTACCTCTGAGGAGGTGAGGCATGAAACTTTAGGGTTGGGCGAGAACCTCTTTTTAACCCTCTGTGATATTAGTATGAGACTAAACACCATTAATAAAATTAGTAAACAAGGAACATACTTGGTAGAACCACAATTCTACCAAGTACATTCCTTGTGATACTAATTTTATCTCTCCCCTTACTACACATTAAAATGAATTTAAAACCATTAATCAAGACAAGACTGAGCAAAAAACTAAGGGTGTGCAAGATCCTGACTAACCCCCCCAATAGTTAAATGTAAAATATAATTTTAAAAAGATATTAACTATCAAAAATAAGTTCCATTAAAGCCAACTATATGCTTTGTATTAATCACTATTTGATCAAAATTTTGCTATTTGGTTTGATAAAAAATGTTCTTCATACACCCCTATCTGTATTATTATGTCTTGTGATATAATAGTATAACTCAATAAGGAAAACCTCTTTTCGCTTTATGAGGTAATTGTATTATATTTGGAAGAAGGTATAAAAAAGGTGGATAGAAACATATAAAAGGGGGACGAACACAATATGGCCTTTACAATGAAAAGAAGTACACAGTTCACACTTTACACTGCATCCAATGTCCTTTTCCTGTGTTTGTCCTTTATGTTTATACCTTTTACATGTTCCTATCTATGTGTCCTATCTTTCTTTACCATTTTCCTTTTTCTCCCACCCCCCTTTTTTTCTCTCTTTTAGGAAGTTGCGTTGCACGTTTCACACTCTTCCCTGATGAGTTCCGATAGAATGAAACCTGGGTCGGGGGATTGGGCGGTGACGATCAATTTTCTTTAAGAGGCAATCATTACCTCCTTGTCCAATGGCAGCAGTGTAAAGTGTGAACTATGTTGTTCTTTTCATTGTAAAGGCCATATTGTGTTTGTCTCCCTTTTATATGTTACTATCCACCTTTCCTATACCTTCTTCCAAATATTATTGTGATATAATAGTATTTTACTATTTATATTATGTTTAACAATTCGTAATAAATAAAATGATAGAATATTAGAATAATGATACAGCACAAATAAAAGTAGAAACACTAACACATATCTACATATTTATATTTGTTTCTACTTTTATTTGTGCTCTACCATTTTCCTAATATTCTCTCATTTTATTTATTACAAATTGTTTTTGCTCAATGCACTTACTTTATACATATTATATTACGTTTAAAAATGTCAAGGCTTTCACAAGTCTTACATACAAGTATATATACACATACACACACACACTAAAACAACCACACCAAACCTTGCAGAAATTGAGGGGTTCCGGCCAAAAAATGTAAACACTCAAGGATTTGTGTGATATGTATTAATTATCTAGATTTTTATATAATCCTTAAGTCTAGCTATAAAAAATAAATAAAGTATTTGTCTATGTTAACCATCTTCAAGGTCTTGACTGACTATAAAAACAACTTAACTGGCCCTTGCCCTTACCCAAGTTTACTACAGAACAAAGAAGATGACTGTCTCCAATAGAGATTGAGCCAGTAGTACCCGTTTGAACAATAATCGAGATTTATTTCCCGCTCGAACCCTAACCGTAAAGGGTCTTTCACACCCGAATCTCGGGAATGAATAAATTCCCAAGGGTTCGGGATCTCGTCCACCCCTACTGCTAACACGTATTTCTTAAGATAAAGGACATCATCGTGTGTTTGTACCTTCCCCCCTCAATTATCAGAAACAGAAAATATTACAACTCTTAAAAAAAAGATATGTTGTGAGGGGATGAATAGAAACCTTATAATTAAATAAAACTATCCACAAATATGAATGGTGTGCCACAGTAATTCAGTGAAATAAGTTCAATAAATTACACAGTTTAGGTACCAAAGAAAATTAATAATTGCTTAATGATTCAGGAATATTTAAAATTGAAACAGTATAAAATAGTGTCATGAAAAAAGTGATATGGAAAAAGGACAACCTAAAAGGATATAATATGTAACGTACTAAGGAAAATTATCTTGGGCTATACCTTCAATCGGATCCAAGCTTGGCCGCAGCTAAACAGTTCTGTCATCATTACCTGACGTGTTTGATTGATACATGTTTCAGACTCCTAGGAAAGATAAGAAGAAGAAAAAGAAGAAAGATAAAAGCATAGAAGAACAAACTTCTGACCCAGCACAAACGGATGAGGTGAGCGACCCTTGTTTAGTATGCTAAAGGTTTTAAATAGTAATAATAACTAATCATCGTTGAAATGGTATGTGTGAAGGTCAAATATTAGATTTTAATCTTACATAATCCCAACCTTTGACACAGTTTTAAATTATGCCAAGATTGTTTATGTGGTAGGGATGAGGAAAGTTGAGTTTAGAGGATGTGTACTATTTGGCAAGGAGGGAGAGAGGACACTTATTTTTGAAAACAGATCTTCATTACAATTCTCTCAACTGGAATTCCAACCCTGATCTTCCAGTCTTCAGTATTTTGGTAGAGTGATGCCTTAGACCAGAGTTTTTTTCTATCCTGGGGTTCACAAAGTCTTGTGGTGGTCCGTGCAACAATCTAGAATCTAGATTTTAAAGTTATTTTTTATTTTCACATATAAAATACATTTGCTATTCACAATTTGCTCAAACCTATGGGTTTTTTCCTTTTCATTACATCTTTTTCCTCTGATTAATGTGAAATGTCTTACCTAGAATGTGTAGTTAGGGTTTTAATTTCACCTCGTATGGCGGAAAATATTGTAAGAACAGCACAAACTTTTTGATAAGTAAAATATGTACAAAATAAAGTGCATAGATCAAAAACATTTGGTAATAAATATAATAGAATATTATGAAAATGGTAGGGCACAAGTAAAATTAAAACCACTCTTTTTAACACATTTACACACACTTCATGCTATTATAGCATCGAAATATTGAAGTGTGTGTAAATATGTGTTAGTGTTTTTACTTTTATTTGTGCTCTACCATTTTCATAATATTATATCATTTTATTTAATACCAATTGATAAGTAAAATGTGACATGTTATGAGGCTATTTGTGATGAACCCTTAAAGTAATGTTGAGGCCTCCATTTGTGGCATTTCAAAAATATTATGAATTACAGTTAATTAATACTAGAGATGTGTGAGACAATATCAAGATGAGACTGAAAATATATAAAAATGCAAGAAAACTTAAATTATAAAATTTGTTTTTTGTTTTACAGCAGCTGGTAAAGAAACACAAAAAGAAGAAAGAAAGGGATAGAGAATGAATGAAAACACTATTTTTATCATTTTAAATTGCAGTGCAAACAAGTTTTTTGAACAAGTTGGGAAATGTGATTTTACTGGGAAGCTAGAAAACAAGCTTAGAACTTGGGTTTGTACACAAATACAGATTTTAGGATTGAAATGAACTTACACTATTAAAGTTTGGTACATCTGAAATATTGTTATGTAGCTCTAAATAATGATTTCAAGTATCAGTTAAACTTGTTGATATACAGTCTCTGACAATCTTCTCCAACATGTAAAAGGGTCGGTCACTATTGGGGAGTGAGATTGTATTGTATTAAGTGGAAAGTTTTACACCGAGGTTTACTGTCCAACACCTCCATTTTGTTTTAAATAAGGACTTGAAAGTATTTGTCTGTTAGCAAACGGTATACTGTGTTTAATGTTGATATTTTTACCACTAAATTGAAAACTTTGCTGAAATGTGTTTGTTAATTTTGATCATGTGTTTATGTTCAAGTACAATTCTCTACTTTATAATTTTGTTTGTGTAATTCTGCTTGAAGTAATATTTCAAAATTTGAAGGCCTTTTCAATTTACCAATGAAATGATCATGTGAGTGATATGTGTTTAAAAACAAGCTAAAATATAAAATGGAATTAGATTTTGTAGTAAATATTATCATATTAATATTGAAAGATTTTTTTTTTTTACATCATTTATATCATATTGAGCCAAAAATAACAATATCAATTTGATCATTTTGATGCAGAAAATTACATCATTTTAAAATGGAACAGATACATTATATTTCTTTCCTACTTCCCTATTGACAATAGTTTCTGCATATCTTAATCCTTGACCAAGAGATGCTTTTTCTTTTTATTTGTACATAATCATTAATCAGCAATGTTGAAGGTTCTGAACAAGAAAAAAAGAAATAGTATAAATCATGTTGAATAGGAAAATGATATCATTTCTGTGGGCATTTTTGCTCCAACTTTATTGTGAAGGTCCGCCTATATTTAAATAAAGTTGTAGAACCCAGCTATCACAGTGATTAGAAAGTATTTGATGACTGTCTATATTAGAAAAGAGTGACTTATTTATGGGTCAAAATGATCCATTTAAATTAGTTGCAAGGTAACTATCATCTGGTTGTTTGTTTTGGGTACGAATGTGAGAGACCAGGGACAAGCCTAATCCGTGTACTTTTATTCTTTAGAAATTGTATGTGTTTTTTAAATCCTTTAGCACAATCTTTTTTTTAATCCAACCTGTGAAATATATTGCCTAAAAATCATTACTTTTTTTTGTTGATTATTCCTATTATAATACTTTTTTAATTGGATTTTAATATCCTAAAATTTCAACTAAGATTGGCAATTAGTTTTTAAGGTGAGATTAATAAATGTCTTACACATCCCTGTTATGTTTCCACATAATATTAAATGAATCATTGTGGCTAGTCAGGAAAAACATGGAAATGTCAAGAAATTTAAATATGTGGCTAAAAAACTTCTAGCCTAATCATTAAAATAAAAGTTATAAATTTTGTTTTTCACGTGTTAACAAAATGTATAGCCTATTATGGTGTTATAACATGAGATATTTTATATCACACCTAAAACGAGAGGTCCTGAAATAAAGATTCCGAAACATGGGTGGTTGATGGTATACAAAGTCTAGGCGGTTGTGCTCTTATGCTGTTTACAAAACAAAAACTTTTATTTTGAAACTGATTTTGTATGGCTCTTAGATATAAAACAGATTTTTTGTGGTGTTTAGATATTTTAAATAAAAGTGTAAATCTTTTTAATCAAGTATTTCATGTTCTATAATATCTCTTGTTGCCACAACCACAAAACAAATGTTTTGTTTAATATATTTTGTTTTTCTAAGTTATAAAAATGTTAATTCCAGAATAATCCTCATGGTAGTATTATTAGATTCGTTTGATAACACTTTTTTTTATTAATAATAGAGTATTATTAAGAAAATAAGTTATTTCTGAATAGATTGAAATTAGTCACATTCAATCAGTGTGTGCTATATAGGACCTTCTGCTAGCTGTCAGATGCCATCACCTATCTAATCATGGTTGCTCTATAGAGTTGGGTAAAGTCCACTATTTACGAGTGAATAAATAATTATAAAAGAATAGAACAAATAGTAACTAAATGTAGGAGTGTATAATTTGAGTTCAAATAGAGTTTTAGTAGATGGCAGAACTCTGTCCAAAGGTTGTTTTTTTACAAAGATCGAAAAAAATTAGAATTTTTTCATGGAAATTCCTAGTTTGATGTATTTTATTCACGATATGATTCATGTAATAAAACAAATTACCTATGTAGTCTTCGAACGTCTTAAAAGGAGTTATGTATCATACATGAAACTCAAGTTATTAAAAAATTATTCTCTCCAAATTAACAAAAACCGATGTGATACAAATCCGGAAAACTGATTATCCTGAAGGTTGGGTTCTACTGTATATTAAAGCTAATTTGTATGTCTTAATTAGAGACCTTTTGTGATTTAAAACTTTTTTTTTATCTAGAATATAACACACCTTTGTCAGCATTTAAAGTTTGCTGAAATACAGATATCAACTTTTGATAAATAAGTGTTATAACTTACATTTTATTTTATTGGTAATAAATAAAATGGTAGAGCACAAATAAAAGTAAAAACACTAACACATATTTACACACACTTCAATATTTCGATGCTATTATAGTATCTTCCGTAATTATACTTATCAGGATGTTGTCTACCATTTTCTTAATATTCTATTATTTTATTTATTACCAATTGCTTTTGCTCCATGCACTTTATTTCATACATATTTTATTTTATGAACATTATGTACAAATTCTAACTAATTTGGTTTCATACATTTTTAACAAAGGCAAGTTCTCTGGTCTCTTCACATACATTCATTCTATAACAAGGTTATAATTCTTTTTTTGTTTGTACCTTATACAATTTTGTGATATTTTACATAATTTGAGTGCTTAAGATAAGCTCAGGTAATAAAATATATAATTGTGTCAAATCTAGTTTTTCAAATAATTATGTTTAATAGTTTCACTTTTTCAGATCAAACTAGCTATACCCTGAATTTGGTCGGAAGAAAAGTAGAGAAAATTCAAACCTATTTTTTTGCGTCCAACATTGATAACATTTCACTTTATTATTTGTGTTATTTTATAGGTATTGATGATATCTATCAAAAGTGATAGCTTCAGATAACATGACGTGGTGTATGAATATATTAAAATGGTTTAAGTAACTAACTTTTATTGTTCTTCCTAACAAAATCATACTATAAATAGAGCAGTCACTGAAATCTTTAAATTTACCTTTGTTAAAATTGTTTTTAAATTTTATGTTGTTTGATCACTGCCTTGTCAGAATAATTTGTACTATTTGAAAGCAACTAAATAAAGTTTTTTTTACAAAACCGCTTTATTGTTATTAAATATTGAATGATAACATTTAATAAAACTTAAGTTATGTTAATGTAGTATAGGTCAGGGGCAGGGTCATAATCGGCTAGTTTTTGTTAAATGTCAAAACGAGAACATATATTTAATTGTGAAGGAAAGAAGTGGTACTATAAACATGTGGCGGTTTCTATACTTCCTTCCCCCACCTCCCCATGTCATTAGATAAAGGTGGTAGCGAAGCTAAATGCAAGGAGCCTACCCAGTGGGTCTCACTACCAAGAGATATATATATATCTCCTGGGACCTGAGCCACCTGGAAAAGGTTGGTTTAAAGACAGGAGATTGGTCAGGTCCAAAACCAAAAAGCTTGGAACTGGGCTTTGCCATTTGGCTCCCATCTTTGTGGGTTAGAAGTGTGAAGTTTGATTACCTTTAGCCTCAGTTTGTAAAGGTTACCCTCAAAAGCAGGTTTAACTGATTACTTATAAGTGGCAGCCATGCTATTCAGGTATAGGCCACCACATGCTTACTAAGCTGATGGTTGAAGCAAACACAAATATTTTAGAAAATAATAGCTGCCGGACTGGAAACAAAGACAATTTTTTCAATATCCCATACCAAAATAATTCTACCTTTTGTTTAAATACTGTACAAGTAAGATCCAGTATTATTGGTTAAATCATTATAAAAGTTTGTAGTAAAATTACATTCTCATAGGTAAACCACTTCCTTGTTTCAATAATGTTAATGTTCATTGGCATTAATTTGAACTCGTCACTAAATTGTAGGGTTGTGTTGATAATGATTAGTATTTCGACTACCAATAGTTTACACCAATCCTTTAAACTATGCTTTAGCGTGATTTCCCAGTCAGTATTAAGGATGTTGCCTACCTCATGACAGGTCAAAGTAGGATTTTCAATGTAATGAATTTACGTTTTATTTAGCGAGTTTTAACTTTATAATAATATACAATGTATACTTAAAATTCACATAATAAACATTTAAATGGAAGCCATAAAAATTCTGTAAACTTAACAATCACTTAACTTTGGTTGTCTGAGGAAGAACTTTGAAAGTAAGTTAAGGGACCATGCATATTTGCTAGCCAATCATGCTGCAAACATGGCTATTTAGTACTTTATTTGTTTGTTTATAGAATGCAGATGACTTCTTCAGTATAGTTTGTGCATGTTTCACAAATTCTAAAATGTCGTAAACTCTGGTTACACTTTATTTTGTACATCCAGTAAAGCTTCTATTGTAAGTACCTACAGCCTAATCAGACATAAATATTTAGGTTCCATTTTAGTGAATAATTTTTGTTCAAACAATCCAAATCCCACACTAGTTTCTTTAGATTTAGTGAACACCAAGTTGGCCATGATGCCGGCATTAATCATTTATCCTCACAGTTTTATTTTTTGGATTTGTAGCGAGGAGTTTAAGAAGCCTATCTAACATTTATGCCCTTCCCTTTAACATTTCTTAATTAAATTTTATGTATCTCTTCTCCAAACCTGCAACAACGTTCAGGCCTGGTTTTGAGTTAGTATTTACAAAATGGCCACAGCTCATGTGAATTTCAACAAACACAATAACCTAAAGATTTGTCTAGTTTTTATTAAAACATTAATATATTTTCTCTGCCCAACTATTACAATATCCATGCACACTTAAAAATATGTAATTTCCATTTAAAATGTATTAGAAAAGTAAAATCACTTTAACTTAGTTAAGATAAATTAACAAACGAAAACTTGTCTAAGCCTACCATCTTGAACAAAATAAAAATGACACACGTGACTACATAATGTTTTAAGTGTCATTACCGCATATTTTTGGTGGCTTTATAAAGTCTTCTTCTCAAAGAATATTGTTTATATGTGTAGCTTTCAGCTTAATCAAGTTTGTGGTGCATCTTGTGAGGATGATGGCAGTCTCTGAATGTACAACTTCAATTGATCATTAAATTCAAGGTCAGCATCTTCAATATATTTTTTGTTGGGGCAGTTTACCACTGGACATCTGCAGCAAATTCAAAGAAACACAAGCTGGTCATTAAAAACATAATAATTCCATTTTAAATTCTATAATAGAGAAGTAGGTCCACCATAATATTACTGACACTAAAATCATAGCAAAATTAAAATCAAATTCGATTTAATAGTGCAGGCCACACTCAATTGAGGTTGATTCCATATTTCAAAAGATACAGTTTAGTGAACATTATTTTTTGAATGAATTTCTTAGTGAAGTATTTTTAAATACCTTATTTAATAAGCAAAGAAGTTCGGCTAGTTGCTATTAATTTAAAAAGAAAATTAAATAAGACTTTAATCGCTATAGTTTGTTTTAAACCGTTGTATTTTCATTATGAATTATACACTGTACACTATGCACTATTGACTATTAGCTTTGCATTATGTACGAGTATAAACCCAGCCTTACTAAAATATGCCATTGAGTAGGCAATATTTAGCAGCACCTATTAACACAAGGTGAATCATAACCTAACATAACACTTATTTCCTTCCCATCTAGAGTGCAGGTATTTAAATGGTGCCAACCTTGACACAAACCCAGAGAAACACACTACCCTCCTGACAAAGAAGGAACTTAAAACTGTTTCTTTTAAGATGTCCATAACATAATTTTACAATAAGGTATACTTGACAAAGTCCTGCCCTAATATTTGTTTTACACCAAACCCTACAAAGAGAGTGTCTCTCTCCCTCACACCACCTCCTTTTCTCACCCTCTCTAACACTAGCTGCACATTTTATAAACATCCAGATAAGTAAAGAAGAGTAAAACCATGAATCATCCAGATACGTAAAGAAGAGTATAGTACTTGCATAGCCCTAATGTTAATACTTGTGTAAGAAAATTCTTTGAAGTTCAAAAGTACACTAACCTGCTCTTCTTAGTAGCTATTATTTGTATTACAGTAGCTTTCTCATAATTATGGCCGCATTGTTTGTTTTTAACTGGATTTTTCATTATTTGTTTAGTAAATGGGTCAATGATGCACTGCTCTGCCTCTGTTAATAACAAATCCTCGCGGTCACCTTTAAATTAAAAAAAAAAAATTATTAGCAGTACATCACTTTAAAAATTTTATAAGGTGAGATTGAACATTACTGACAACTTTATTAATAATTTGACTGTTGAGCATCAGACATGAGCATTTTCTACTGAATTACTCAGGTGTGAACTTGGTTGAGTCAAACTTTAATTTGTATGTGCTAAGATAACAAAAATAATAAACTTGAACTAAAAATTGAATTTTAACAGTTACACCATTTGTTTGCCATATTTTTGTTCATCTGACTGTTTTATATAATTAAATGCTTTATTGTGGGCTAAGCTTGTACCTTCTGAGTAAAACACATCTAAAAAATATATAAAACCAGCTAATTTTGAGAAGTTCCACACACATTCCCTATTTAATCCTTTACCCTTACAGATAAATGCTGGTGTAGTTCCTTTAAATAACCCACCTCATCCTGTTAATTTATATTAAATAGTACAAGTTGTTAATAGCCATCAATTGAGAGGGCTGGGGATTAATAGTGGCAGTTTTTTTAGATGTATTTAATTCAGAAAGCAAAGGTGATCAAATAGCTCAATGAGCTCTTTTCATCCCATTCAAGGGGGTCACCTTTGAAATGTTAAAACTCATTTGTAATGTTTAGCTTTCTCGCAATATTTTGAAGTATTGTTTAGCCTTAAATTGTATATAAAGATAGTAATGCTTTATACAATAACATTACATTTTAAACTAATTAAAAAATAAATATGAAAATAGAAATTAGCTCATTTTAAACAAGGTTTTTCTCTAATTGCCAAAAATTGTTTGATTAACGTGAAGGGTATACAAAACTATATCTAACTTTTCCTAAGAACCTGTCTCGCTGCTCTCCACCCCTTTTAATAGCACCTAGCATAAGTAGTTAGTTTAGCTTGAACCAGGCATCGCATCCTTGTGCAGTTTGTTTTGTACTTTTCAAAAAAAATGTTGGAAATGAGATCAGTGGAACCATTTAACAATATTTTGAAAAAGACAACAAAATTGAAAAGTAATTATTTTAAAATAACAAATTATTTATCTGATCCCACTTTTGTCAAGTGAAGAATGCAAAAAATAGTACTTTGATAAAATTCCTGCTTCGAGCTTAATATATATACAGTTATATTTTCCAGTTATTAGCTCTTAAGGTGTTGTATAAACTCCTCCCTAAGTCTCACTATCCCCTGTCAGAGGGGATACAAGTGTGTAACATAATTAATATATACGTGTGGGACACCGGCTAATGATCTTACCATACTCAGTTGTAGACGGTGAATATGGCCACTTCTCTCAAGACCCCTAGGTGCCTTATATGACTCTAGACACTGAAGTGCCTACTGGGAACTAAACTACTTAAATGATGTGTTTAACAAGTGTAATGGTTGAGATATGTGTCTTTTATAAAAGTGCAATTTAGCATCAGCCATGAATAATTATCACATGTTCATTCATCCAACTCATCCATGGCAACTCATTATAAATGACCGTTCACACGAGTAACAAAACATGAAATGAAGTATACAACAAATTAGGCAATACCCTCTTACAAACTAAAATTCAGTATCTACAATGGATTAGCGGAATTAGCTGGTGTGTCTTTACCTAGACGTCAAATAAAAATTGGGTGTTTTACAACAAAATAAATAAAGTTTTATATTAATTGCAAGAAGATAAAACTCAAAGTGACAATTAAATAAAATAGTTATGATAATGATGGTGAATCTATATCATTAAATTTCTTCAAATAGTAAAAGAATGAGAGTTTTAGTAATTTCAATAATATTCTCCAAGATGGCTACAAAAGTGGAACATAAATAAATTTTAAATATGGTCACTAATTAACTTGAAATTAGCCATAAAATTTGTGAAAGTTAGTTTTATTCATAAAAATGGATGCAATAACCTAGCATCATAAAATTAGTTGCCAAGGCTTCTCAAACTTATGTTTGGAAAATGTCGTCTTAATGGGGGTAATAGTTGACATTCTTATGCTTACCAGTAAATGTTGACTTGTTGACAAAATACCTGGTAGGTAGAGATAAAATAATATGGAAGATTATACAAAAAAATTCTTCCTCCAATGTTATAAACTCTTGACGCCGAGCTAATGATTAAAATCAGATATTTACACTTTTTGCTACACCGTAAATTTAAACACACCATTCAAAGGCATGCAGTTTAAGAGAGTACATGAAAATCTTTCTGGGATTGTTCCCCAAATGCAAGTCCAATGAGAATATAGTAGGTACTACTTAAACTAAAACAAAACTATTTATTTTTATCTATCAATTTTTTATAGCAAAACATATTTTGATCAAAATAAAGAAAATATTGCTTGAGTACAAATATAAAGTTTGATTTTCTTTACATGATGATATCAACATTTGATGACTACCTTTCATGAGCATAGAGGCATTTGATGATTTTTTTTTTAATTAAAAGAAGAAGTCATTAAATTCCAGGACACCTTTGACCCTCTAAAGAAATGTTGATATCACCATGTGAAGAAAGTAAAATTCTATGTTTGTACTGAAGTAATATTCCATTTATTTTGGTCAAAAAAATATGTTTTCATAAAAAAAAACTACAAAAACCATTACCTTTTTTCATATTCCGTATTTCCCCACGTTAAACAAATTTAATAATTTTTTGTTTTGGTTGCAACATAAAATTAAAATTTAATTGAGGATTACTTTGTGGTTTTGAAGTATAGCATACATTCCCTTTAGATATACCGCAGTGAAAGTGATAACCAGGGCCCGAATTTTGATGACATGTCATCTTTTTTTTGGTCCATCAGAGACAATACAATGCTCATAAGTACATAAACTCTGTTCATAATCCCCTTATTGCAGAAATGTATATTTTATAGGTCACTGCGTACAACCCGAAAGAGTAGTAAGACGCCGTGCCGTGCTAATAATAATATAGGTCATTGGTCATTTTTTGCCATTTTAGATTTTTATGTCATTTTTTTGCTTTTTTGTTGTTGTTTATAGCATTTTTTTTAAAAAAAGGTAGATAGTTTGAAAATGACTTTTAAAAAATGTATATAGGCATATATAAATTATCGGTGCTTTGATAAAACATGATTATTCAAACATCAGATATTTTACCACCCGCTTGTTTACTGAAGAAGATAATGTTTGAGTCCAAAGGAAAGCTGTGCCCCTTTACCTGCGTGCTTATAAAATTCACATTCCCTGTGAGACCTTCACTACATCTAAGTTGGAAAGGGTTTCAAGAAGAGGGGAGAGCGATTTTTATAGAATTCAAATGAACTTTGTTTTGTCTTTACATTCCTCGTGAGTCACTCACAATACCATGTCTGGAAAGGGCTGCAGGGGGGTGGGGAGTTATCGCTTTTAAAGCAGGTTTTTGTATTCCAATGTTAAATAGAACACATGATATTAGCTGTCAAAAGATTTTAAATGCATAGTTATCATTTACAAAGTGCACGTAATATTTATCCGTTTGCAATTATTTTATGTGTATTTAGAATGCTTTAAGCCAAACTATCTAAAGAGAGTCGTTTGAGGCAAATTAATACTGAATTAGGAGAGGATATTTTTTCTACAGAAGAGTTAAATACTTTTCTGTAAAATATGTGAAGTGAAAATGGCTGGCATCAGATAAAAGATTTAACCATTAAATAGCATATCAGTCGCAACAAAACATGTTCGTGGTATCCATAATATTGATAAAAAGAAAACCTCTCAATTATTACCTGCACAAAATGCATTCACAAGTCAAGAAAAATCCTCAACGTTATAAAGATTTGTGACATTCTGGAATCTGCGAACATTCCTGTGGAAACTGATCAATGTTAAATTAAAGGATTTCCTGGGACTGTATACGGGTCATTCTATTCCAGACGAGTCCACACCGAGGAAAAACTGGAAAGGGACAGACCAGGAGAGATATTTTTGCTTACGTGTAGAATGTAAATCCTATCCCTTGTAATAAATATATTATATTATGGAATTTCAAGCAAATTTTTAGGTCATTTTTTGCAAATATAAAGTTATTGTTTAGAGTTTTTAGCGTCATTTTATAGGTAATTTTTTGGCAATTTTAAGGTCATCAAAATTTGGGCCTTGGTGATAACATATCTCAAAAATAGCAAAACTTCTTCAGATGCTAGATAAAGTTCTGGTGATGATCTATCTATAACCTATAACAAGTAAAAACTCTATTACAATAACTTGAGCTCAAACCAGTCATATTCATTTCTGCCAAATTGCTACGTTTAACTACCTTGATGCAACAAGGCTGTGATATTCTTCTTGTACTCTAAATACTTAGGATGTTTACTGCCACCAGGGGTAGCCTTCCTCATAGCCATTAATTTAGTTTTAAAAAAAAAAAACACAATAAAACAAAAGGTTTCTCATTTTATATTGTAAATCAATCATTCAACCATATGAGTAGTGATTCAATAATCCAACTTAAGCGAAGGATAATATTACACAAAAGCTGAAAGAAACCAATCTAAAAATATGTGGAATTTTGATAGCCCTATTTTTTTATTATAAATGATCTGAAATAGTTTTAAAATAAAATGTATTTCATTGGACAGACAATCGGTCTTAATAAGCCTATGATTATTTTTAAGGATTTAAAATATGTTTTAATAAAAGTAAGAATTTCAGTAAAGGAGCTAGAAAATTATATGAGTTTTGTTGGTTAGCACACAAAAGACTTAAACTAATATAGGCCTACACTTTTTATGTGACTGTCATGGTATTACAATAAATAAATGTGTTTTTCAATATCGCTTTTATTAATACCAAAAAAGTACAGATATTCGAATATCAGAATGGTTTTAAAATATTCTAAAATTAAAAATATAAAAAAACTTACGTAAATTTAAACTTAAGTGACAAGATGTTCAACCATATTGCAACTAAAACCAAATATACATATCTTGTATTTGTAAAAACAAACAAAAATATTTTCAAACCCCACAATTTACTTTTTTTTAATATTCCCTTATCTTGTTTAAAAACATTTTGAACATCTTCTAGTGAAATTATTCAAATTAAACTATCAAACATATCAATCACAAATAGGAACATCGCAAAGTATTATATTTTAATGTCAACATTAATATTTAGCTTGTATATAATGGAAACTATTCCAATTTAACTTCTACCTTCCATGCATCAATAAATAAAGAGTTTGATAAAGTTGGAATGACTAGTATTGTTAAAATAAACTATTTGATATTTTTGGATGTATTTTTAATGAGAAGGAATGAAATAGGGTGACAAGTTCACGAATACAGTAGTTTAGGACAAAACATTTTGTTGCTGCCAGGAAAGTTAGTTTATTTTAAAACGTTGGGATAGTTTATAATAATAAACTCTATCAATTGAGTACTAAAATATTTGTGGCAGTTTGTGAATATCATAAGACTTACAAACAATCTTAATATTGAATTTAACAGAAAGCGTGTCTCAAACTTACTTTGTTTGGGCATTATTTCCAAACAAAAATTTGGGCTAATTAACATTATTATTATTATTTTTTAAACAAAGAACTTTCATATTATTTTGGAAGCACAGCGATTATAACTAAATGTGGCTTATATATAGAAAGCGAAATAACTTATTATTTAACATTCACCTGACAATAGTTTATTTCTCCAATCTCATCTTGATTTTCATCATGGTTTTCCCTCTCTTCGTCATTATGTTTACTTCTGTAGGTCCGCTTCTCTATGTCTTTGTGTTGTCTTTCAATCTCTCTCATTACCTTGCATGTATTCTTAAACTCCTCACTTAGCCCACAATAGTCCTTCATAGTATTACTTAGTCCTTTCACACAATTACTTCGTATAGTATCTGAAAAACAACAAACATTTTGTGAGTTGTAAGAGTTCAACATTAAATATCTTGAGATCATTTCCCTCCAATTGGTGTAATTTATGTTAAGCACAACTTTCTTAAGTCAAATATTGATCGTCACCGTCCAATCCCCCGACCTAGGTTTCATTCTATCGGAACTCATCAGGGAGGAGTGTGAAACGCGCAACGCAACTTCCTAAAAGAGAAAACCAAAAAACACAAAAGAGGAGAAAAAGGAAAATGGTAAAGAATGATAGGACACATAGATAGGAACAATTAAAAGGTATAACATAAAGGACAAACACAGGAAAAGGACATTGGATGCGAATATATAATTATATAACTCTATAAGGAAAACCTCTTTTCGCTTTATGAGGTAATTGTATTATATTTGGAAGAAGGTATAGGAAAGGTGGATAGAAACATATAAAAGGAGGACGAACACAATATGGCCTTTACAATGAAAAGAAGAACACAGTTTACACTTTACACTGCTGCCAATGGACAAAGAGGTAATGGATGTCTCTGGAGGTTCTCCTTATAGAGTTATATCATTATATATTCGCATCCAATGTCCTTTTCCTGTGTTTGTCCTTTAAGTTATACCTTTTAATTGTTCCTATCTATGTGTCCTATCATTCTTTACTATTTTCCTTTTTCTCCTCTTTTGTGTTTTTTGGTTTTCTCTTTTAGGAAGTTGCGTTGCGCGTTTCACACTCCTCCCTGATGAGTTCCGATAGAATGAAACCTAGGTCGGGGGATTGGGCGGTGACGATCAATTTTCTTTAAGAGACATCCATTACCTCTTTGTCCATTGGCAGCAGTGTAAAGTGTGAACTGTGTTCTTCTTTTCATTGTAAAGGCCATATTGTGTTTGTCCCCCCTTTTATATGTTTCTATCCACCTTTCCTATACCTTCTTTCAAATATAATATAATTAAGTCAAATATTGTAATACTCTCTTGAAAACAGTATCTTATAATAGGTGTAATTTATTTTAGGCACAACTTCCTTAAGTCAAATAATGTAATATTTTCTTAAAATAAGATATAATCAGGTAACAGTATATTATTGATATATTAGTGTTGTTACCCAAGGCAACACTTTTATTTGTTTAAAACTGTCAGAAAAAATCTTCATTTTATTTTTTCCCACCCAGTTTTTAATTAATTAAAAAAAAAAAAAAAATTTTAAAATTCCAGCTTTAAGATGTACATGTTTGTGTGCAGGGGCTACTATTTTTTAAATTTCAGACCTCTGCGCGCGGTATATATTGCACAATACTTATTACAGACAGACAAACTCTTCATTTCATTTGAAATGATTTGTATTGTTGCCCCAAGTGTGATAGAGGATAATTGTTTCTGATGGCATGGCATGACCTTATAGTTATAGTATGAACTTTATGTTCGTAATAACAAGAAATAAAATATTTAATTATATTTTAGAAAGTACTTTTCATGTTTTAAAATTAAAAATTGACTTAAAGATAGGTATAGTACCAGTTCATCTAACATTTACACAGAAATTATGTAGTACTGTAAGTTTCCTTCCTGTTAGAATCTTGTAGTCAGCTTTTGCCTAATAAAAGTGGGACAATATATTTTTAAATACTGTTTTGGCAAAGCTAAGGTCTAGTTAACGCCATAGAAAAAATTGAGATAAAATAATCATATCCTGTAACTTAATAAAATAATGGGACTTTAAAATAATCTTAGCCTGGCCTATACCAGCTAGCTATCTTTACATTGTAGAAGTGATTAAGCTTAATTCACACTATGTACATGGAATTTTAATAAAATTGAAAATAGTTCAAAAGACAAGGTGCTATGATTTTTTTTCTTCTTCAAAATAATCCCATTTCATCAAAACTAGCCCATATGTAGACCAAGTTTTTATAGTGCTGCACATCTTTATGATAGTTCAGACTATTTGCAATTATGTTAGGGATATTTACATGTGAAGTTTAAATAAATGTTCCAGAACGAGAGTCGTCAAAGTCAAGCTTATTTTGGTTTGAAGAACAATTTATAAAATACAAGCATATTTCTTTGCAGCCAACATTTATAACATTTTACTTATATTATTTGTGTTATTTTATAGGTATTGATAAAATATGTCAAAAGTGACAACTGCAGATAACAATGATTATGAATATGTATTAAAATGTCTTTAGAAACTTTAATGACTACCTACCAAATACTGTTCCTCCTACCAAAATCGGGGTGTGTGTGTGTGTGTGTGTGTGTGTGTGTAAATATATATATATATATCATACTCTAGCCTTAAGATAATAATAAAAGTTGAATGTTAAGTAGGTGCTTGTAGTAACTGACAAATTAAGGCCAGTATCAGTGAGCATTCAGTTTAAGCTTTAGACTTCGATCATACTTGTGGCCAGGTCGCTACAACTAGAACCCCAGTACGCAAATCCTTGTTTAAATATGCAGGTGTACATACTAGACGACAGCTGCCTAGTGACTTCGACTTGATCACAAACGGGAGTGACTTTGGGTCTCCCATATAAATAATATTGCTTGGCATTCTGGCAAGCAGGTCTCAAGTATTGTCCTAGGCTAAGAGCCTAGACAATGTACATAGGCACCTGTAATGGGAAGGATGAGGAAACAAAAGCGCTGATTTTCTAAATATGGTTTATAATTCTAGTTTTTTAATTCTATTTACTTATCACTGTAGTGCACTGACCTTCTATACACTAGTTAACCCTCAGAGTAGCCAGGAAAAAAGTGCAAACTTCATCAAGCTAGAAACATATTTCCGTTGTATTAAAATAATTGTTTTTATTATTAATAGGCCTTTAAACAAAAAGGATGAATAAATTCCAAGATAGTTTAGTTAAAAGATTTAAAAACCAACTAAAACGAAAGGATATCGTTTGACCATATTGTGATTTTTCGTATTAAGCCTATAGGGACGAAAAACCATTTACAACCACCAAATTTGACTTTAGTAGGACTACAGTATAGTAAAAACTATTCTAACCTATGTATCAATAAATTTTAAAAATTGGTTCATTTGGAATGTGTATTGTTGGTAAATGAAACTAAGTAGGGCTTATTGTGCTTGTCCATATTTTCAATGAGAAGGAATGGAATTGGGTGGTGTGTTTGTGAACATGGTATTTTAGGGGGGGAAATGTTGTTGCTGCATGAAAGGATAGGTTTTGTAAGGTTGGGACTACTCTAATCCTGTAATATTTCCATTAGCTTACTTTGAGTAGGCCTACTTACCTACATTTTTTAATTTTTAATTATATAAAATATCCAAACTCTTAATATTGTTTTTTATTCTCCTTATTCTATTAGTTTGTTTTAATTATTCAAAAAACATTAAATTTAATATGATTATTAAAAAACATTTTAATTATTTTAATTATAAAAAAAACCATTTTAATCTTACATAATGTTACCAATAAATTTGATGAAGTTTGAGGTCTATTCTCGAAGAGTCAATAATAACTTGTCTTAATTATTTTTTTAATTCGTGTTTATCACAAAATGATATGTGAGGGCTATCTACAGCAGTCCTGATGGCTGAGTAAAATTCAATCAAGTTAAAAATAACCTGGAAACTAGAATCGAACTCACAACATTGAGATTTGTATGCCAAAACTATAGTAGATGACAGATATTTTCACCAGTTTCGTCATATAAAAGCCTACTCAATACACCAACAACTAGTACAAGAGCATTGACGCACAAAGCCAAAGTCCAGGGTTCGATTCCCTTGTCTAGGTTATTTTTCACTTAGATTTTTTTAAATAAGGTGGTGTGGGTGCCCCTCAGTAGACCTCCCATGGCAAGACTTTAGCTGTGTATCAAGACAAAAAATAGTGAAAGGGGAATAAATGTGTATGAATTTGAAGGCAATTAATTAACACTCCTAACTAACTTAACACACAAAGTATTATTATTATTATCATTAGCACCGCGTCTTACTACCCGTTCGGGTGGTAAGCACTTACGCTAATGTGTAATGGTAGGGTGATTGTGAGATGAAATGAAGGATCGTGGGATCCAAACCACTGTGGAGGCCTGGCATTCCCCACATTCACAAGTTGTGATTAATACACGTCTTGTCAGAGGTGAAGGAAGGGTTTGGCACTCAGATAAATCTGTGCCGGGACCGAGGAATGAACCCCGGACCCCCAGCACAGAAGTCTGACACCTGACACACACAAAGTAAATTCAGGAAATAAAAACTATTTTGATATTTCCTAAACCTGTTAAAATAGTCGATCTACTATATTGATTATGATAAAATTTCGGGATTTTCTATAATTTAAAATGGATCTACCATTAACTTGGTAAAATAGTTGCTATACATCTTACATTATTGAGTAATTTATTAAGGATGTTAAAAACTATACAATTGGATATTATATCAAATAGGACCTACCATCTGTACAAGTTCCTATAATTATTTTTGATGAATTTTCTATAGAATTCATTGAGTTGGTAATATAATTCTCTATATCGTCATCGTCAAACGTTAACATTTTGAAAATTTGAAAAGAACACACTAATTTTTAACCAAACTCGACTTAACAAGAAATATTTTACTTCCCGCCATTAAAAGAAAACTTATACCAACTGTATTTTCGTGATTCTTAAAGCCCCTATTTCAATTGATCGACTAGTCGATCCATCTGTTATTTTTATTCGCGTGAATCAAGTCTTTTCTAAGATTATTAAATAATAAAATCAAGTAAAACTAATAGCAAGATGAACTAATTGTGATACTCGTTATAAAATAAGGACGGTTTTACTTTTTACACATGTTCCTGTATGACAACATATCATAGTGTTGATCAAGATATTTTATTAGTTAATATTAATAAAAGTGTGTTCTAGCTCTTTGGATCATGTAATTAATTATCAGATAAAAAAATCACATATTATTAGTTGAGTTACTTTCCTTCTTTTCTGCATTCGCGTTGCCACAGTAGGCTACCTCCCTGGCCAATCGCGTTGCCTGAGTTGCTATACCTGTGGCAGTAAAGAGTTCTTTTCACGTCGACTTTTAAGAACATACCTACACCTGTGGAGAGCACAGTTGGGCGTAAGTTGGGATCAGATGCAACATGCTGTACTCTCTGCGGCGATGCGAACAGCTTTTTACTCATTTCCGTTCTCTGTTTTAAGATGATGTAAGCAAACTTTGTTCTTGATCATCTGAAAAACCAAGTATTGCTGATGATTACGTCGCTATTCAATCCACTTAAAACATCAATTTCTACTGACATGAGCGAAATGCTTCAAAATGGTTAAACAATAACTTGGAGTAGGCCTTTATTTTTGAAATATTTAACTTTAGAAAATAACACTTCACCCACCACTTGTGTAGATAAAGTAGCTAATTAGATTTTGCAACCACTGATGTGAGCTATTTGTAATCATCCGAGACTATGTTAAATCTTATTTTTAGGGAATGGTGGTTTTTATTAGTATTTAACTTTCAAATAAACTCTAAGATTTGCGCTAGGTCCCCTAGTTTTATTTTGTTTAACTTTTAATACACTACTTTTTGCAACCACAAATATTCGGTCTTATAAAAAAAAGGTGTTGTTTGAAAAAACGTTTAAAAAATAGTTGCGAGAAAACTTACAACCAAGTGGCTCTAACACTTTCGTTAGGCTTATATTTTTAAGGAATATGAAAAAGACACTTTGTAAAACCAGATTTAGGTAGAAGGTTAATATTTCCATTTTAATAATTTAAGGTATATTGGGTGTCAGGAGTAAGGACCTAGGCCTAATTACTTACCTACGTAAATAAATTATTTCATATTGTCTATAATAAAAGTGACTGAATTGAATATTTCATCATGACGACATTTATTTTACCGTCTGTCACGATGTTTGCAAACATTTTCTTGTAGTACACTCAAAATTAGTCAATCTTGTTAAATCAATTATGTTGTCGCGCTTTTATTCTTCTTCCTATCCAGTTCCGAACATGCTACACTCACTCCCACTTGAGAGATGGAACTGAAAAGGCAGCTTTTTTCCTGCCATGGTCACAACTGCGATGGTGACGCGAACAGCCTGGGAGTGGACCTACTCCCGCAAGTCGAACTCATAAAAACATAACAAAGATCTTCCTTTTCTGTTCCATCTCTCTAGTGGGAGTGAGTGTGGCAGGTTTGGAAATGAAGAGGATGAATAATAAAAGAGTGCCAGTTTCTTATTAGGCTCAACCTAAACTCTCAAATTATTGCAAAAATATTTACTAATTTTGAGTTTACTATAAGAAAATGTTTTCATACATCATTGAGACAAACTTTGGAATAAATGTCGTCGTAAATGAAATTTCCAATTAAGTTACGTTTATTATAGATAAATGATAGTGATTTAATTGATTTACATCAATAAGTAATTACTTACTATATTCAATCATTGAATCTACCTTAAATTAATGTCAACAGAGATTTCAAATTCAGCCTCGTGAGGACAAACCAGGAACTATTTGAAAAGAGTAATAGCAGTTCTGGTCTATAAAATTAAGATTAATGGTTAACCATATGCCATCCTCAATTCGTCAATGTAGGCCTTATCCTCACTAACGGGCTCACACCATGAAGAGAGGAAAGATGAGCATTTGAAGAACTATACAGTATTCTAAAGTGTTTTTTTTAAGTCTAATCTGTAGAGAAAATTGATTATTCTCTTGCGAAGTTTTAAAAGTTTGAGTTGGCAACATTTGCTTCAAAGTCAAAGATAGCTTTGTTTGGCGCGTTTTAGATTTAATTGTACATTTGTGGTCTAAAGGTAACGATTGCTTATCTGAAGGTAAAGTAATTGATTTTGTTACTTTGATCCTAAAAAATAATTTAAGAAATTTTTTATTTTAAATGACGGAACTCACTCGATCAGGAAGAAATAGAAAAAGAGACAGCTTAGAAAATGAATTACCTCTACCTGCCACCAAAAAAGGTAGAGTCAGATCTGCTAGAAGAGGACTATCAGAATTAGGAACGTTACAAGATTCGAAAAGTGAAAGTTTAAACCCTATTCAAGATAATGGCCCTGTAGAGTCTGCAAGTGTCACCAATTCTACTCCAGACACTTTTTCTCTTAGAGTTGAACACTGGTAAGTGATTTAATGCTTATAACATGTTTCCTCAGTCAGACACTTTGGCTGTATCCGAATAGTCAAGTACACTTGACTTGATGCAGTCTTTATAATTTTACATTTCTCGCGGTTTTCATAGTAAAGACTGCATCAAACTATTCGAACGGCAACACACTTTGGCCCACAGTGCTGATTCCTATCGAATAATTTGTGTAAGTCAGTGCTCAACTGACGAAACGATAATACTAAAACAATTGCCAGTCAAACACCGCACCAACGCCACATGGCTCGTAGCGTTCGTATCCATGGTTACCAACGCCACGAGAAAACTCCATCGGTCTAGTCCGCGACTATTCGGACAGATCTACACTTGGTCACGTGATTGCCAATGCAGCTATCAACGCCACGAGCCAACGCGACGTCGCATAAGTAGACTATTCAGATACAGCCCTAGGCTTAGTTGGTAACGTGTCTGCCCATTGAACTAAGGGTCTCGGGTCTGATTCCTGGCATTGCCGAAATATTTATTGGTGAAATATAGGTTACCCCACTTAACAGTGATGAATTAATGACTGGGTTAAGCCGTGAATGTTATTTCTGTTCTATATTTAAGATAGTTTATAAGTTGTGTGCTGATAGAATCATTTAGCGCTTGGAAAGTAGTTGTTAAATACATTATGGTACCTAAAATGAAGGAAAAAAGTCTCATTAGTACTATCTAATACCATATTCTTGTAGAAATTATTTTTATTTTTTACCAGGGTGTCCAGCGACCTGGAAAACAGGGAATTGTCTTGGTCAGGAGAAAAGTCAGGGAATTTTATTAAATTTCTGGAAATTTTACATTTCTTCTATAAAAAGCCTCATGTTTTGATTCAGAATAGTCAAAATAACTCTTTGCTTCCAGTTAATACCTACCTGGAATCACTTTCACACCATTGTCCATGTTGAGCAGACTTATATCACTTTTCAAGTTCAACAAGTGAGTTTTGTGTCTTTCCACCCTTCTGCCACATGTCTTTTGCAAAAGTTGAGTAATGATTATTCACATGCGCAAAATTTGACTAGGCCTACATTTTAATTAGAAGAAACTAATAATGACTCTGTCCCACAACTATTTTAAATCGTTCTTGCTTGAGGCAATCTTTTAATGGCTCAATACAATTTTACTGAAATCTATTTTTAACTTGAAATAGTCAATTTCCCTGGAGGCAGAAATTGTTTAATCCCTTTATTGAGTGACACAACTTCAGAATGTGTATGTATCTAGAAAAAAAACTTTAATCTGTGATCTTAAAAAAAATATTTTCATATTATACGTAATATCGATAAATAATAGTCTGGGAAAAAGTGAATTGGATCTGGAAAAGTCAGGGAATTTAAAAATACAGTTTGGCTGGACACCCTGTTTACTCACAATGCAATATGTATTTATTTCCCTATTACATACTCAAGAATATTATTGCAAATAATATAATAGATTTACTAAATTTTACACATTTTGATCAGTTATAAAATTTAAACAAAACTCACTAAAATCACAAAGAAACAGAAATAATGACTCCAGGTATCTTTCATGTTGGCTCATGATCGTTAGTGATGTATTGTATTTCATCATTTTCTCCTGAAATTAAATAGTGTATTTCATCAATATTATAAAAAATATATATTTAGTCAATATTAGGCTTCTGTAATCAAAACTTTATTTTATTAACATGTTTAAAGCTAGGTTAAGTTTACCAGGTAAGAACATGGAGACAATACACACAATATCATAAATTTACTTTTCCCCCCCTCTAAATAAAATAAAACCCACCTATTCTTATTTTAAAAGTATTTTACTTGGTGATAAAAGATGGAACATTGTTTAAGAAACAAACAAAAAATTAGGTCATGCCGACTTGTATTGACACTGTATATGGATGTTGTAGTACTTCCTGACGAGTGTTTCAACGTAGGGCTGCTGAGCTGGTCGCTGCGTTGAAGATCGTCTGGCCCAACACCGAGGTGGTCATAAATGCTACAAAACCACGTAGGGGATCTTTTGAGTTCACCCTTTTGGGAATTGGTGGTAAGGGTGAGTAATATAAAAATCTGTATTGCAGTGTTTTTAAAACTCATTACTTAATACTGAAGACCTCTATCTGAAACACCAGCACAGTTGGTAGTGCATCTGCCTAAATAAGTATTAGTCCAGAGTTAGATTCTTGATATGGCTGAATACAGTGAGATTGGGGTTTCATCTATCACAAGACCAAATTAATGACTGGGTATTGCGCTAGTGCTGGATTTACATTTTTTTGTTACTAAGTTGTATGCTGATATTTCTCTGATAAAAACGTGAAAGTTAAATACTATAAATAATAACTCAATGTGATCTAATATTGTGGTTTCTAATTTAACAAACACACACCCTCTCGCTCTCTCTATATATTTTTTTTTACCTGTTCATAAACAAAATTGTTGTTATAATTAATTCTAATAAGATTTTCTTTTTGTCAGAAACATTGATTTGGAGTGGTATTAAGAAGGGTCCACCTCGCAAAGAAAAATTTCCAACCAGTGAAATTCTGATTGAAGCAATAAAGGGAGTTATATGAAATGCTTTTTTTCTTATTTGATTAGTTAGTTTTAGTTAAGAGTAATAATTATACTATGTTGTATCTCACTTAAATAACTATAATCACCAAATATTTTAATGTATTTTTTATAAAGTGCTTTAACATAGTGTACACAGTACAGGAGTCATGTACGTAACACTAACTTCTGTTAAGAGGATTGTAACTATTCTGACAAGTATGATTGATGTCAATTATTAATTTACCTAATTGTAGCTTTGTATCATTAATCATGATAAACAAATAGTTGTTTATTCAACTAGTATAAGTCAATACATTGTTTTCCTATCTAAAGGAATAATATCACTTTTCAAATATGAAATATTTTTGTGTTTGAAATCCATGGTTTTATTATTACTGTGATGGTTAATTGGAAAGAATTAATTTCACCACTTAAACCTGATGTTCAAGAATATTCTTTGGTTTTCTCACATTAAAATATTACATCATTTAGATTTAGCCTAAAGTTTGTTGGTTATCGGAACTATTTAGTTTAGTGTCTTATTTTGTATACACATTTAGCTATGTATTTACGTTTGTACCATTGTAAATTGTTTTCTAAGTATGATCAAAATAAAAAATAACTTATCTCTTTATCTCATTTTTTACTTAGTAATGCTCCATTTAAACATTTTGATGAAGCTATAACTTTGGTATTATTCCCTAAAACACATACAGTATATTAAGATATCCTGTATGGGTAAAGTTTAAAAGCGTGAACTGTGTAAAGTCCATGGAAAGATTGTGACTGTTGGCCCACGTTGGTGCGCCATTTGTAAAGAAGTTAAATACTGCCCCTCGTGCGCCCATTTGTAAAGAAGTTAAATGGATTGTGGATAGATTTGGCCCACGTTGTGACGCCAATTGTAACGGTGTGAAAAG
>CABFOV010002974.1:0-18608 GCA_902141375.1 Timema poppense
GTGTTATCCGTGAGGTGAGACGGGCTCTTAAGACGTCTAGCTCAAGCTGTATTACCTACCTAAGCTAGGTGTTATCCGTGAGCTGAGACGGGCTCTTAAGACGTCTAGCTCAAGCTGTATTACCTACCTAAGCTAGGTGCTATCCGTGGAGTGAGACGGGCTCTATAGCATAGAAGCCATATTGAGTGTTGGTTTCCAACTACTTATAGTCAAAGCATAGTGTTGTTTGTATGTTAATTAATAATTTTGTTTAAAATAACATAATTAAGATAAATATGGGATAAAATTGAAATAATACCTTTTTTTTTTTAAATTGGTGGTGTGATCGATAGTGGTTTTCTCTTTGATTTTTGTTTATATCCACTGTTTCCATCCTGTGACCTGGGTCAGTTTTTTATTCAGGCTATATATTTTCCACTACCAGCTTGCTAGGCCTGTCATAGCTTCTTCATATGCCTTATAATCCAACTGAAGACTAGGAAAGGCACAACAGCCAACCCCCGGTCGTTGATACAACACTGTGAAAGTGTAAACCCACATTTCGCCAATAATAAATTTTCTGTCATGCCGGGAATCGAATCCAGGGCCCTTATCTGAGTAGAGGACACGAAACCGACTTAGCTAAGGTGTCGGATTGGTTTATCCAGATCAGATACAAAATAAAAAAATTCAATTCTATCAAATTCTAATTGACCGTGCGAGGACAAACTCATCATTCTGCCATTAGTAACGTATGCCTTCTTGCCACTATTCAGCTGTTTACAATAATGTACTCACTTCTGAGCCACTTCTCAGCTACCCTGGACAATCTATTCTTTCTGAAAACCCTGATCTTAAGTTTCTTATAAAAAACAGTAAGTAACCGCAAGTTTTGGTAATTTCCATAACGTAGCCAATACCAAACACTTGACGTTACGTCCTATTTAAATTTTAATTCATACGTTCACCGAAAATAATGAATATAATCTGCTTGAGTCAAGCTACCTTCCCACGCTAGCAGAAATGTACTATGTTGACCCGTGATGCTTTGCAAAACTAGGGGACAAACACATATTTTAGATTATTTTCACGATTCATATTTTATTATTATTGTGTTTTTTAGTGAAACAAATCGACACAAGACGATAACAACACACGTGGTGTCCATTTAACGAGTTATTTCAAATCATTTCACAACAGTAGACATGGCTGTCTTGTTGTATCTTGGTTTGTGGGAGCATGAGCATTTATTGAGTCGGTTGGTTTTGATATTGTATTGGTTCTTCCAGGCAGAATTTAATTAGAAGCGCTGACAAAGCTGAGATTATTTAGATTAGTTTAGATCGACCCACGAGATCCGCACTGATTACTTGTGATTGTTTTGGATCTAGTTACGTGACCTATTTCAGTTCTGCCCTCTCTTTTTATTTCGGTGACTGTGTGAATTCAGAGACGTTCGTAACCCTGGTACTGCCCGCTTGTTGTACGCAGTCGCGTTGTTAGTGCAAAGAGTCTGACGAGGATAGTAGAAAGTGTCCAAGCACAAGCACCTCTTCTCCATAGTCCCGTCCCCCCATCCATCACTGAGCCATCTACCATCCCTTCCCCCAACCACCCCTATTGTTCCTCAATGACTGGATAGGACGTTCGGTCGTACCAGGAGTCTGGTCCCGTCCAACTCTCAGCGGCCGCTAGACACACACACAGCCGTAATTTACCGACGTGCCTGCAGAGTTCGCCTCTTGTCGCTGACTTCAAACTGCAGAGCTGCGAAATGGACTCAACAATGCCTATCTCTTCTTCAACCCTTCTCCCACCACTACCATTGTTGCTTCTACTTTATACCCATAAAGAAGTCCAACTTCGAATATCACGGTGAAATACAGTCTAGTGCTTATAAGCATGGGTTATAAACGTAGCTAGCGCTCCTGGTGGTTGATGGTCTCACTGAACAATAATTTCACCCACTAGCATTCTCATTGTTACCTCTATTTTATATCCAATATATATTATAAACTAGAGTACCACAATGGTGTGCAATATTTTAGGTTGAAATTATTATTTATAAGTTCAGCTACAGTCCAACTTTAATAGAAGGAACCATATTTGAGAGCTAGAAAATGTGCTAGGTCTATTCATACGTCAATTCATGTGATCTGTGGCTGTCACTTTTGATTGATATCATCAATATCTATAAAATCACATAAGTAATAAATAAGAATAATTTCAATTTTGGCCGCCAAAATAAAGTTTGTATTTTCTAAAATGCTCATTCTATGAAGATTGAACTGTGCCTATTGTACATACACGCGCGTTTCTTATTTCAGGAATCCTCTTTAATTCGCATGTTACCCGACATGTTTACAGCAGAATTTCATGTTTGGACAACTCTCTTTCGATCTCACTACTGTACGTCCAAACTTCCTTCTAACATGGATCCTAAATTCTCCACTCAAACTGCTTGTCTAAAACTCCACCACGAAAACTCAACAGCTATAAATTGCTTTGAATCCAGCGTACATCTGCAAATACTGCTCTCAAGCTTCAGTTAAAAGTCATCGTCCTAAATAGAAGCTAAAATATATGGTACGCATACTATGCAAACCCTCATATGTTCATAATCGAGATAAAAGTGAACATTCGTCGAACAATATCAGACATAAAGTGGACGGAATACTATCAATGCAACTTTTTTTTATGTTTTTTTACGTTCTCATCTAGAAAAATTATTACAATCATGGACACTTTCTAGAAACATATAAAATGGGACGGGCCTTCACGTGTTATTTACCCCAGAACTAAAAAAAAAGGGATCCTACAACCATGTATTTCTTTACCCGAGGCTACATCCGAAAAGGTTCAATGGATTTCATATCTCAAGGATAAATTTTATTATGATTTAAGTTTAGCCCCAATTTTCTAGTTTTTTTGAAATTCGAATTTTCTAATAATTTCTTTTTAAATGGGTGTTTAGGGAGAGTTGTTTTGGATTCATATGATTGTATGTTCTTTTTTAAAAAATATTGGTGGGTAGGGTGCCAATGAATGATTTTTTAAAGATTGTTTTAGCAATTTTGGAAATAAATTTACATCCAAAGGGTCTTTTTAAGTATCACGATATTAGGTTTGTATTAGTTAGGAAAACTTATGATGTAGCTTACTGTCAAGAACCAATTCTCGAAAACTTGGTTTTCAGTTTAGGAGGTATTCTTTAAGCCATTCATCCCCACTATTTATTCCTATCCCTTTTAATTTATCTGTATTTTTTAAATTTTATTATTAACAAACATGTAACGTACGTTTTTAGACTCGCAGAGGATTATTTTTCTCATCGTGTCTCCCTACTCGTTCGAGTTGTATGGATACAAACTAATCCATCTAATGTTATATTAATGAATAAGGTATAATTTAGAGGAGATGCACTCGCATTTTCATGTAAGTAGAATGGGATACTATTTAGTAAAATAGCTCCCTCAGTACACCATCTGGTACTCGAACGCCGATCTCTCCATCTTGGGGTAGTCCAGTCTATTTTGAGATAGATGCCTAAGAGCATGCAACCACCAAAGAGAGTAGAGAAATAATAGGGTTTTTTTTTGGGGGGGGGGAATATATGCTTATCTTTGGTGTAAGGAGGTGCTTTACGGCTTAGGTATATGGTAGCCCTTTGTTAAAAGGTCTCGCGTCGCCACTGGACTCATCCAATCTTTAACTCCCCTTATACACACACACAGAGTACATTTGCTAGCATTAGCAAAACAGGTCCTAGCGTTGGAAGATGTAACTCCGAGGAAAAGCGATGGAAGAGCTAGAAAGACGCGATGCTGAAGGGGTTGTAAATGGGAAAAAGGGAGAGTGAGGGGAAAAGAGAGACGGGTTAGTTCCCTAGTCGGCCGTCCATCTTAGCACGTCGCCTCTTGGCGCGTTATCAGCGCTCTCTGAGCGACCGTCCAGTGAACTACTGGACTCGACAACACACCCACACACATACAGCCCGTATTCCCCCCTCTTAATTACAAAACTAGAGGATAGTATGGTGGCTCGTGATGTCACACAAATCTTTACTTCACCCTCTTCCTCATACCCCTTTTCCCCTTCCACGTCCATTCCTCCTATTTTGTCGTTCCTTGCTTGCTTCACCATCTCGTTCAAAAATCTATAACTTGAAAGACAACAACCATAATAATGTAAAATAATCTCGACTTAATTTTAAAAGTCTTACGTCATAGACGTGCACACCCGAGAGTTTTTTTTAGAGGGGAGCGTGGTTCCTTCCCCCATCCCTTAAAGCTACAGAGGGGTCCTTCAGACACCCTTAGTTTTTGGTGTGAGATTTCTTCAAAATACGAGTACAATATAATTCTTCATATTTTATGGTAGCAACAAATAATAAATATATATTAAGTTTAAACTCAGCATTTTTTTCTCGCGCTTTATTTCAACTTACTATTTTGTGAACTTAAGTGCGTTAAAAAGATCATGTGTGGCTTGGTGCATATTTTTACACTTCTTATAACAATTTATTTAACAAAATGTATAAAATATTGTTTCATTAGCTAGCCTAAGTTTCGGTTAATTTTCTACGTTTAACAATCTGAAAATTTCTTGAATATCTTTCTTGGGGGAGTTTTAAAAATAACTTTTTATTTTTATCTAAAATTTTTTTGTTCAAATAATAATATGCGCTTAACAAAAATTCAAGAACTGTTGAGATTACTGAGTGTAGAAAATTTAACTCATCTACTAGATCAATATTTAATTTAATATGTCCAAAAAATGTTTGTTCTCATATAAACTGAAAAAAAAGGACCCAAACTTGCGTAAGCTTACAAGGGAGCAGAGAAGGATACATAGAAAAGGGGAGAAAGTATTATTATACAGATTTTACAGGACAACTTTTATATTCCCCATAAAAACCAGTAGAGTAAAAAAAGTTAACTCTTGTGCAGTTTTTGAAATGCGCGTCTGGGGTGGCCATTTAGAATTTTCGGAATCCTGGTGGCCATTTTGAACTTTTGAACTTTGGTGGGCATTTTAAAATTTTCTAATTTTTGCTACCATATTGAATTTTCGAATTTTTATGGCCAGTTGGAATTTTTGTCATGTTCCGGCAGGTTTAGACCCGATTGATTGATTGATTCATTGACATAGATTTATTTATTGATTGACAGGTGATTTATTTTTTGATCAACATGTTTGAACAAAATCTGAACAAGTATAAGCACGTTGTAAATTTGAGATGGTTTTCCCTATACCTTACAGCGTGATATGTAGGCCTAAACCCAAGATTGTGGATCTCATATCCAACCACTCAAACCCATACCGGTAAGTCCCCCAGTTTTTTGTGGTATGTAATCATTTTCATACTACTAATCAACTGGTTTGAACACGTCTGACTATCACATTTCCTTGTAAGGCTATGTGTTTTATTCCCTTTTCCTTCCCCTTTTATCCCTGCTACAACAGCACTTTGCGTTGGTATATTTTTGATACTACCAATATTTTTGACGTATATACTCCCGCGTTTAAATAAGTTTGAACTGGTTTGAGACCTATAATAACCGATCATTACCGATCATAGCCAACCATAACCGATCATGCTCGATCATGCCTTATCACGCCGGACATGATCGATCATGTCTGAGCCCATCCGGACCAATTGGCCTAAAATTCAAGATGGTTGACAATCCCAGATTGTGGATTCGAAGTCCACCGTTTCTACACTACTGCTCAATGTGTTTGAACATCTCTGAACAAGTTGGAAATTCAAGATGATCGCCTTTGTACCTTAGGGTTGGAAATGAAAATTCAAGATGGCAGATCCCACACCTAGACCCCGTAACGGTATACCTTCAGTTTTTTTTAGGTAGGACGTAATTCCCAGATTCATACTGAACTTATTTGAGCGAGTCCAATGGACTCATCTCCTTATACTTGACTACACTTTTTCCTTTCTTTGTCTTCCTACCACAACAGTATTTTGCTGTAACTCGAATTTCAGAGTAGTGGAGGAGAGGGGATGCACGGATAGTAGAAATAATCCTAATATTTTAACTATCTTCATTCAAAATTTTCAGCCCTTATTTATGTGAAAAGGGATTTTCCACGATTTTAAATATTAAAACGAAGCTGTGAAATTGACTCCGAATCGACTCCTGCATGTGAATAGCATTTGGTAATTTACAATTGAAACAAGACTAGACAAATTAGTGGAAAGTGTCCAACAGCAGAGCTCCCATTAAATACATTTAGGTAAGCTAACTTCAGTTTTTTTTACTATAATCAGTAAATAAAGCCACTATTTTAGAATAAATCTTAGTAAATATTAGTAAAAACTAGGAGACAACGAATATGTTTTAAGATAGTTATGTATGCAGGAGGAAGGTATACTTGGAAGGAAATGTACCTACCCACATTTTGGAAGAAAGAGAGAGTGAGAAATTAATATAGAAATCTTTAAAAAAAGCCTCAATACACACAGCTTAGTTTTGAACGCCAACCTCATCACCAATAAACTGACTCTTTTTCCAGCTTGCTCACTGGTGCGGGCCTCATCGAATTGTTTTTTCTTCAAATATACCCATATCAGTGCTAACCAATTTAATGGCCTTTGCTGTAAGCAGTCTTGACAGTAAGGAATACCTTTATTTAACCAAATAAGTTAACTTAGTTGAAAAATGATACCTACCTGGACTCCAGAAGTGAACCAGGGACCTTCGGCTTAGTGTGCCAATGGTTTACCACTGAGCTTAGTCCCATGATAAGGGTAATTTTTCACGTCTAGCCTAAGGCAGAGTCTGTTATGGACCTGTGTAAACAATCAGCTACTATGAGCTGATCCGGCTTTATGCTGCCGTTGGCACAAGATTTAATTGCATCAAATTGGCGGTATTCATGCAATATTGATGTAAATAATTTAAATAATTATCCTGAGCATGGGACGCTTCCTAAATAACTCAATGGCAGTGTATTGGAGCTAAGCCTAAGATCCCGGGTTCGATTCTTGTGTATTAGTGTTAGTTTTCAACCAACTTAATTAGATTGGCGTATGAACCCAACACAAGGCTGTATCTTTACTTAAGTTAATTGCCACCTTTTATAGTTAAATAAACATACTCCTAGCTTCAAGACCAGTCCAGGTAGCTCATTGATTGATTATTTGTGCGTCTAGTTGCGGGAAAATCAACTATATTTATATCTACTATTTATCTTTTTTTTTAATGTCGCCATTTACTTTCAAATTAACTCAACTTTTACGTATGCCTAATCTAAACTACAAACAATATCTCATTATTCTTTCAGGTTTCTCTTTTTGCCTCACACAATGTTCACTCCTTTTCACTGGCATCTATCTAGCCCTTTTCTTTTTTTTTAACCCTTATTTTTAACGTTTCCTTTTTCTTCCTCATCCACTCCTTGTACGACAACCACAATATCGTTTGTCGCTTTCTTTCTTTTATTCTCCATAGTCTTCTTCCTTCTCATCCCCTCTCATCTTCTGTCCCTCTCTCTCTCCCCAAGATTAGTATCGCCCGCAGATTATGCCTCGTGCTTTCCTGCTATATTTACGAGCTTTGCCTCTACGCCGGTAGCCATTACATACCCAACCCTGGTAACAGTCACTCTCACTGCAACACGGGCTCAACTGAAAGCTCACGTTTTATTTTACCATACAGAGAAAGTATTGTAGTCAGGAAAAAAATCTTGATATTATACTGAATCTTGACATTTTATGTTCCTCCGAACCCAGAAAAAAAGTGTATCTTACGATAATTTGTCTTTTTTGGGGGGATACAACTCATATGGTTTGATGGATTTTATTCACACTTGATATTTAGCTGTTGATGGTCAAACCTATGGTGTTTAGTTTTTTAAATTCTATTCTAACCTTAAAATTAAGGGTAGTTCACTGATGATTGGTGTTTTAAAATTGTATCTAACAATTTTTGCTCATAATGTTTGTATGAAGAGTGGTTTCACGCCAAGTATGCATTGCAACAAGTGATTGAGAAATGTATGGCAGTAAGAAAGACAGATTATTGTACATTCGTTGATCTGGAGAGAGCATTCGATCGTGTGAATAGAACTATGTTGTGGAATGTTCTGAGTGAGTATAGTGTGGATGCATGGTTGATCAATGCAATCGTGGTGTTGTGTGATGGAAGTAAAGCGTGCTTTAAGGTGGATGGAGCTAAAGTATGTTCAGCGTAGGAATTGATTTCTGAAAGGCCTTTTTTCCCTACCAGAAATCTATTATATAATAGGATATTGGTAGGGAAAAAGACCTTTCGGAGAGTAATTCCTACCGTGAATGGATTATATGAGCCAATAGTTTAACATTGAACAGGGTGTTAAACAAGGTTGTGTTATGTATCCATGGTTATTTAATGTATTTGTGGATAAGTACATGAGGGATGCCTGCGAGGGTGGGGTTGGTGTGCAAATGGACAAAGTGAATGTGAGAGTGCTGCTATATGCAGATGATGCCGTATTAATGGCTGAGAATGAAAGTGACTTGCGGAATTCATTTAACAGTTTGAACGTGGTGACAAGCAGAATGGATCTTCGTACAAATGTCTTCAAAACGAAGGTGATAGTTTTTTTATAAGGATGGATCAGGAAATGATTGTGACCTTAGTAGAAATGGAAAACTGTTAGAACAAATTAATTACTTTATGTATCTGGCAGAATGTTTTGTAAAAACTAAAGGATAGATAATTCTTGGAGAGCAGTTGGATGTATGTGGATTATTGAAAATAATGAAGTAGTATCGATTGAGGCAAATATGTCAGTATATAAAAGTGTGTCAACGCCAACAGTGTTTTATGGTTGGGAATTGTGGGTTTGTCAGGAGAAACACAAGATCAAGATGAACGCTGATGGAATGAGATATCTTAGAAATGTATGCAGTAAAACTCGATTGGACAGAGTCAGTAACGGGTGCTGAAGGAGTGTCGTTTGAAAGTAAATCCAATATGTTCATGTGAAAGAAGCGTCTTACGTTTGTTTGCGCATGTCGAGAGGATGAGTGTGTGTTGAGTTACGAAGCAAATATATGAAGGTAAAGGGAATGGATCAAAAGGAAGAGGTAGGACATGTAAAACATGGCTAAATGTTGTAGACAAATGTGTGAAAAAGAGAAACATTAAGCTTTAAGAATAAAATAGCACGTATGACTTGGTGTATGGATGTTGAAGCGACGGGAGAATGCAAAGATGGGGAAGTGGAGAAAATGAGTAAGGATGGATTAAGTACGGAGTTTTTGTTGTTGCTATATGCGCAGTTTCTTGTCGACCCCGTAAGGGAACGTGGGTGAATATGTATGTATGTATGTATGTATGTATGTATGTATGTATGTATGTATGTATGTATGTATGTATGTATGTATGTATGTATAGTAATGTGTATGCCTATGTATGCATGTGTGAGTATTAATTCAAAACAAAACTGTTTTCTGAGTAAAACTATTATATTGGTGGTTTACTGATAATAGAGGGATAATTTTATTACAAAATATGATATACTAGATAATAAAATACTCATGATTTGGCTTTAAACTAATATGATTATCAAAAAAGCTCGTTATTTTGCTATTAACTATTTCACCGCGTCTTAAAACCCGTCCGGAATTCAAGCATTTCAATTACATTAGTAGGGTAGGGATTAGGAACCTAGAACTTAAAGAGATGTATCTGGATTTGCGTGCAGGAAAAATGTGGATCGGAGAAAATATCACGATTCCTATTTTTCTCAGTTATTCTTATATATTTATAAAAGGTATTTAACGTGCACTTGTCGAACCGACTGATTATATAAGCAAACCACTTATAAATCAACTTAATTCTAGAACAGACACAACATACAACGCCCAGCTGGTAATTAATCACTGTAAAACCTACATTTTGGCAATAATAAATGTTTCGGTCATGCCAGGAATCGAAACCGAGGCCCTTAAGACAGTAGAAAGACAAGCTACCGATTGAGCTAAGGTGTCGGACATGTGAGTTAACTATGTACTGTACTATAATTAGGTTAAAAATAAAAGTTAAACCCCAAAATAGCAGAATAAAATTAGGCTAAATAAACAAAATGGCGATGTTTGATTTGCACAAGATCATTAGAATATAATGTTCATGTTAAATGCATTTACAATTTGCTGGCATTAAGGTGAAACGACAAAGGAATTAATCAGGTCACAATGAGATACTAGCCCAATTTTGAATATTGCCCTTTTCTTTTATTATTATTATTATTATTATTATTATTATTATTAGCACCGCGTCTTACTACCCGTTCAGTTTGTACGCACTTACGCTAATGTGTAATGGTAGGGTGATTGTGAGATGAAATGGAGGACCTACAGTTTAACGTGGAATCCGAACCACGGTGGAGGCCTGGCATTCCCCACATTCACAAGATGTCTTGTCAGAGGTGAAGGAAGGGTTTGGTAATCAGATAAATTTATGCCGGGACCGGGGATTGAACCCCGGCCGCCAGCATAGAAGTCTGACACCTTACCCCTAGACCGCCAGGTCACCACCCCTTTTCTTTTAAATGCCACAATTTTCATTTAATGAGATTTGAGAAATAGGTAGGTATCGAAAATAGTGATATTAAGATTTATTCTCTATTGTCTATAGACCGGTAAGAATCGATGGTGTCTATGAATCGAGTCTAACCTCCTTAGTGGAAACTATTTAGGGGAGATATTACTGTCGGCGGCAAACAAGACAAGATGAAACCGAAAGTAGTCCACGTGAGGGTTATGTATGCCCTTGTTCTATGTATTGTATGCATATGAGAGGGAGGGTTGCCTACACCCCTTCTCCCGCCCCGCCCCCCCTCATACCCCTGTTAAAGTGTCCGGCCGGCAAATAAGTAGGAAAGCAAGGCAAGCAAAAGCTTCACTAGAGCTCCGAAAGAGGCCACTACCGCTGTCAACCAAGTAGTGCCAAACTCCCCCCTCCCCCACCCATCCTGCATGAATCTTCCTATGAGGCTGGCCTTGTATTTCGATACAGGGAAGCCAACATTATAATACAAGGAGGAAATAGTAGTCGGTGGCTCTAAATATACCTACTTTTACATGTAAGACAATGATTATTTCCCTCGTAAAGTATGTTGGGCTCGATTGCATTTTAATTAGTTTCTTTTGGGGGTGGGGGGGATAATGTATGTAAAAGAAACCATCTAATTATAAAGAGAAAGGAATATTATTTTACCAGTTAATCAGAAACACAGGAGGAGAGTCTATTTAAGGCTGCTGCCTCTGTCAGCGAGAAAGTATTAATTGCGGTCAGGCCACACGGCTTAAAATACACTGATCTGTGTTGTTTTCTGGAACCACTTTTCTATTTGGGCCAAGCTTATACTCCCCTTCGCTCTTCACTTACAACCACCTTTTGTCGTGTAAATCAGAAATAAGGAAAAAAACCTTCTTATATCAATACAAAGAGGAAAGCTCTCTGCTAGTTCTTTAATATCTTAAAATCTTCTGTAATTAGTCTATCATTAAATTACGATATTTGTTAAAGTGAGTATGGATCTAGAGCCCTTTTTTTTTATCAAACCTAATATCATTTTTCCGCTAGTATGTTTACAAAGTAATTAAAAATGAGCTAATTTCCCACATACATACTTTTTTCTATTAATAAAATTCAAACTATATGGTTGTATAATGATATTGTTTCGGACCCCTCTCATATATACAAAAAGTCATGGATGAAGAGTGTGCTTCTTTAAAGAACTGTATGTAAATTTTCCTTTTAATACTTCATCCTTGTGAATGTGAGGAATATTCATCTCACAATCACCCTACCATTACACATTAGCGTAAGTGCGTATAACCCGAACGGGTAGTAAGACGCGGTGCTTATTATAAAATAATACTTCATCCATGTATGATCAAACGTTTTCAGAAGTAATTTCAATATATTACGTTTTAAAACTTTCTTTCTTAAAAAAAAAACGCCCTTTGTTCTATTTGAAAATAAGGTGATGCGCTGGCTGCCTTTACCCAATGAGAAGCTATCCTTCACAGCATCAGGTTGCCTGGAGTTCTCCTATTAGTTAGTTTTAATGCTGGTGACAAGGGGTCCAAGAAGAAAGGGGTAGGTCACAGATAAGCAGCTTGTGCGTATAGTAATCAAAAGAAACATAATTATATAACAGTATAGAGAAAAACTCAGTCTGTAACAGCACTAGTACTGGTTTTCCCCGTCAGTTAATTAAACAAATAACAACTGTATGATTTTAATGTCAATTTTATAATAGTGAAGGTGTAGTTAAGAAATCAATTGTGTACAAACATTAATTTTTACTGATTTCAACAGAATTACATAGTATAGCCGGGTGATGGCAAGCACGCAGTAAGGCATATATGGGTCCACATCATCATCATCATCATCATAAAACATAAAAAACAGTAACGTTATAGTTGTTAAGGAAAAAGAGCCCTTTTGGAAGGTTTTGACTTTATTTTGTCGTGAACCATACTTTGAAATAACGCATCGTAAAGCTAAATATTGCATTGAATCTGAACGACTGCGCAGCAATTTCTCGCTTACCGAGACGGCCCCCTTAAAAACTAATTGTCATAGGAAGAACCTTTACTGACCGCTAAAATAGTTACTAAATTTACTTTCAAAACCTGGGATACAAAACTGTCACTCTTGATAAAAATTAATACTATCAATACATGTAAAATAATAATAATCATACAGTGAAATAATATCAACGTTGATTGCAAAACCATATTTTGGTATGATCTGAAAGGCCCTTAGTACAAAAATCCTACTCAAGCTTTTTTTTTTATTAAATAGGAAAACACTTAGACATATGAATGATACGAGGGAAAAAGGGTAAAAGTCAAATTTTAACTCCAATTTCATTATTAGTTCTGTCATCTGTTAGACAAGCACGTGAGCTTTCTTATGAATTTTAGAAAAGGTTAAATGGGGTCTATGTAATATTTAAATATATTTTTTTATTTGCCGGGATCTTGAAGAGTTTTGAGGTATAAAAAGATGCTGTCCTGGAAAATGTGTGTAATGTGACTTTTCTCCTTTTCCCCCTGTACCCCTTATATTTTATTCTGACCCGATACCCGAATCTGTGGCCACGTGGGCTAATCTTCAAGCTCGTCCAGTCTGGTTAAGAGCTGACGCTGATTTAGGGGTTCAGCGGGTGTACTGGGGGTATCTTTTTCTAAAGAGTATCCTCCTCAAGGCAGTGAATATTATCAGTCTTACCTTGACATATTACACTATGGCCTTATCTTATAAGCTGTATCATAGTGGAAAACAAGTTAGAAGTCTTACCTTGACTGATTACATTATGGTATTACCTTATAAGCTCTACCAAAGTGGAACCAAGCAATTTAGCAGTCTTGCCTTGACTGATTACACTATGGCATATTATAGGTTACACCATAATAGAATAATTCAATATATAGACAGGGTAGACGAAGAGTACATTACCCCTACAAAATGTATCGTCTTTATCCCGACCATGTTAGTGAAAATATCCGGAAAGTTTGAAAGTGTAGAAAGACGCTCATTAGAAGGAGGAGGTGGGAGGGGGGAGGGAGGGAAGAGAAAAAAAGGAAGCTTTTCTTTAAAAGGCCGCAATTCAAATTAATCAAGCACATAGTTAATAGTTTATAAGACTGACGGCCATGTTTGTTTGAACAGTGAATGTGTCTCAATGTAAATCCTCGCGCCATTGGTAAGTGCTAGTTCCTGTTATTGACCAAATCTATAAATCTCGGTGCCACTTAGATCAACTTACTTGCTAAGTGCAACTTATTAAAACACTCGAGGATATTTACAGCTTTATTACACTCCAGGTGTGCAAACAGACAAACAAGTTTTGATAGACTAGCATCCATTCCCCCCGTTTGGGTTATATACATACATTAAATAATTAGGGACCTACTACGGTGGCAACATGGTCTAAGGCAGTGGTTTTCAAACTATTTTATTACATGGGACCTCATAAAAGCTACGAAACCTGTTTGAGGAACCCCTTGTGTTCAATCCCAGTTTACTCTCAGCTACATTTTTTTTGTATTTAAATACATTATATATTTGAGTAATAAGATTATGTTATAAATTAAGTATAAAACAAAATTAATTCATTTCTTACATTTGTTAGATATTTTGCATGAGGAAAACAGTATAATATAACTTCAAAGTGTAGGGCTACTTATCCAATTTTCAATACTGTATTTTTTTTAGATCTTAATAATGTTAAAAAGTAATGTCATTTATTTGCATTACTAAACTAGATACGCTGCTTATGAGATGGATGTTTATGAATTTTTGTCATAAAAATGTAGAAGCATTAGGAATGTTTTTACCACTGTTACGCATGATTGTCTCGCATAATTTCTGACACTCCTTCGACGGAACACTAAGGTTCCTCGGAACTCAGTTTGAGAACTACTGCTCTGAGGCGTCACTCTCGCAGTAGACTGTACTGCCAATGACGGGGAGGTTGGGTCTAGAATCCCAGTTGGGTGGGTTTTTAATGGGTTTCCACTCACCCTCCACGCAAATGTGGGTACACTTAATCAAAATCCACCCTTCTTCAATCCTAACACATTATAATTAATATTAAAATTGCTAATAAAACACGGTGCTAAAAAACTATTTAAGGATGAGGAAGGTAGAATTTGAAGGATGTGTATTCGTGTTTGCGTGGGAGAAATTATTTTAGCAATAAAACACCCTCTCTAGATTGTTATTCGAACCCCGATATCCCCGTCACTGGCAGTCCAGTCCAACACGAAAGTGACGTGTTAAACCACTTGACCGCTGATGCGAGGCACCTCATGACTTCAAAATTATAATTTTAATCTGAACCCCCCATACATGTCCTACTACACGTCCAGGCTATCCACGTGCTTACACCAATTGTGTGGGTATGCGGAAGGTAGAGTTTGGATGAAATATACCCGCATTGGTTTGGAAGACACAAAAATCTTAGTATTGAATAGGAAAAACGAATAAACATTTAAAAGATTTGTATAACAAGAATACAACTTACTTCGGTGGGTATGTGGAATAAACCTAAAGCTCGTTAAGTTTGATTTTCTGGTGATGGGGAGGTAAGGGCTGGAATCCCAGCTGGTACAATTACAATGCAAGTGAGAATAAATTTTCCCATTTTTACTTTCTCACTATTTTACAGGTAGAGAAAGTATTATGATCGTCAAAAAAATCGAACACGAGATTTTGATGAATTTTTGACGTTTCATGATCCCCCGAATCCGAGAAAGTAGTTTTTGAATTTCCGGCTGTCTGTACCTTGGACTTGAGCCTAAACTATTTTACCAATCGGGCTAAAAATTGGTATCTAGGGTTTTCATAGGTTGTCCCGAGGGATTTTTAAAATTGGATATCTAACCCTACAATTAAGGGAAGTTTACTGAAGGGTGAAAAGAGAAAATATCGATTTTATCAAAATCTGCTCTAACGATGTTAACTAGTTTCATTTATAAGCATTGATCAATATTATAAACAAAGTGGCTACCCTCATTTTTTTGGCAAATTGATTTTAAGGGTTCCCGCCTGGTTCGTAAATTCTCATTTCTTATCATATCTCCGAAACTATTTGAGATACGAAATTACTTATCATTACAAATATGTAGGTATATCTATAATACAAATATTTTATTTGCAGCATAGTTTTATAAACCTAATAATTTTCAAGCTAAACGCAAATATATTTAACTTGAACTTATCGAACACGACCGTAAAAAAAATATATTCTAACCCGAGATGTTGAACGATGTCGACCTTTCATGACCCCCCGAACCCTAAAAAGTTGTTTTTGCCCGGCCGTATGTTTGTGTGTCTGTTTAACCCTAAAATTAAGAGTAGTAAAAGGCCGAGAAGAGAAAAGAACGTTTTTCTCAAAATTTGCTCCAACGATTTTGATTAAAATTCATATTTAGGCGTTGATCAAGATTATAAACATGACTATTTTCATTTTCATATGAAAATGACTTTTAGGGTAGTTTAAAGAAGTGTAAATTTTCTTTTCTCCGCAACTATTTGAGATACTAGATAACTTATTATTGCAAAATTGTAGTACTATTAAAAATAAAAATAAATTATTCAAAAAATCTATTTATAAAACCAATAGTTTCTGAGATATTGGCAAATATATTAATACAACTTTGTGAACTTTAGTTTTAGCGCAATAATTCTATAATTCCATAGAGTAAGTAGATAAGTCTCTCAAAAAGTTTATGTTATTTTTCTTTAACCTCTTAGGGGAAATCTTTGTACAGTAATGATCTATCGCCATTATTTTGGACTCAGTAGTCAATATATACCTTTTTTATTGGTATGAATGAGGAGTTTAATAAAAATGCGATAACCATAAGATGTGCAACCTCTAATAAAATGTCAAAATTTTTAAACGGAAGTCGAAATTTTAATACGTAGTATTGACCCTTGTAGACCCAATATAGATTATTTTTCTGTCCAAATCTACTAGTGAGGACTTTAATTATTTAAAAATAAAATCATCAAATTTAAATCCGGGAGTCAAAAACTGTTTAACGTAAGTATAATGCAATGTTTGCTTGGGTTTGCTAGTGTATATTATTTAGTTTTACATATATTACCAGTTTTGATTTAAAATCTCCATTTTTAAACATTGGAGTGAGAAAGTCCGTGCGGAGTTCCGTACTATTTATTTTATCTATCGTACGTCATATTTTACCATGAGAGATGCAGTATCTAGCTCTATCGCCGTGTCTATAGATTTTTAGCCGAGCTATGGGAACAGAAAGTTTCTCAGGGTGTACCTTGGAGGTTGTCTATACGTCATACCCGCAATGAGACGACTTGATGATAGTGATTATCTGGGTGTGAAACTAGTGGGAATCTTAAACCTATCTTAAGCCTAATTAACCAGAACATGTTTATTATAGGAACAGTTTACCTTTAGGGAAAAATACCTATGATGTTACAAGGAATCGAACCTCGGGACCTCTAGATAAGTAGCCAGAGGCACTGACCACTATATTATTATTATTATTATTATTATTATTATTATTATTAGCACCGCGTCTTACTACCCGTTCGGGTTATATGCACTTACGCTAATGTGCAATGGTAGGGTGATTGTGAGATGAAATGAAGGAGCTACAGTTTAACGTGGAATCCGAACCACGGTGGAGACCTGGCATTCCTCACATTCACAAGATGTCTTGTTAAAGGTGAAGGAAGGGTTTGGTAATCAGATAAATCTTTGCCGGGACCGAGGATTGAGCCCCTGACGCCAGCATAGAAGTCTAACACCTTACCCCTAGACCACCAGGTCACCTACGACCACTATATTAAGAGGCCGGTCAGTTTCCCCTTGAATTTCCTAATTTTTGTCTCTACCCTCTTAAAGAAGGAGAGAGAAAGACCATATAAGGGGTTAAAAAAACCTCAAAACATCCTGCGGGAAAGATTTTAGCCTCAAGCTCGCTGTTACCAAAAATCCAGATAAGACAAGACCCGGTGCCACTATGTGTGTCAGTGTGTGTCGAACATGAATGTTTTAGGTAACAGTTTGAAGTACTTGTCCCTCCCTCCCCTCCAACCCTATGTGCTTCGCGATAGTCCCCCGACGCTTTCACTCCCGGCAGGTCCCGATAGCCCTCATCAAAACTTGACTATGCGTGTGTATAAACTATGTGGTTTTGTTTGGTATTAATCTTCATGATCGTGATTATTTTGATAAACACTTTCCAAAAGAGAGCGAATTGCGTGACGTCAAGTCGAAACAAACTGAGCGATAGTTTCAGTCTCGTTCAGGCGTTGAAGCGTTTAAGTCTTTGGGCGACATGATGGCGGGTATTTTAAGTTGAATAAGAGAGGTACTGTGCCCTTCAAGGCAAGGTGGCGAGGATGATGTCACAGGCTGAATTATGTAGCGCAATATAAGCATCGGCCGGCCATCTTTGGTAAAACAGCCTCACGGCCGCGATGATTGGAACGAGCCAAATACATTAGTTACATTACATGGATTTATGTCCTCATTAAGTGGCTTCATTAGTGAAACATAAATAAATGTTCAGACCGCTTACTTAATGATGTGATCTTAAAGGAATGACTTGCCGGAGCTGAACGTCTTGTGTTGAAAACCCGGTGAAGGGATTTAGAAATGATGTAGGGCTATACTTTTTTTTATAACCTCGTCTTACTACCTGCTCAGGTTAAATACGCATATATGTTTATTATTCTAATGGCGTAGGGATGAAGAAGTAAGCATTTTATTAGAGGTAAACTAACTTTATTTGCATGGAAGGAGTGTGGGAAACCATCTAGGAAAAAAAACCTTAAGTAGACCTGACGAAAATTGAAGCCCTGATCACCCCGCCATCGGTAACCCAGTTTTATTTAGACCATTTAATCACCAATCTGAGATTTTTCTATTTTTCTCTTCCTCTGTGCGAATTTGGGAACATTTCATCTAAATTATAACTTCTTAATCCCTATTTCACTGGCCTAGTTTATATATATATTAACTAAACCAGTAGTTATATATGCCAGCCGAGAGAACTGGGGTGTTTTTATCTCCTAAATGGTTTCTCTCATTTTATCTCTTTTCCTCCACGCAAATGT
>CABFOV010002974.1:21544-31842 GCA_902141375.1 Timema poppense
GGGGGTCCGACCTATGCCAGTTGTTAATGGGGCTAGTCTAAAGTGTTTTACATACTCAACTACCAACACGGCACCGGTGGGATAGTAGGGGAAAAGGGGGGAAATGGTTTAAAAAACGCAAAAAAAAGTTACATAGGTTAAAAGGGACAAAGGCACCACAGAAAAAGTAGTTTTCCATAATAGTTGTATCAAATACGAGCTCTTTCATTTGCCGAGCTTAAATTGGGTAATTCGATATGTTCAAACATCATTAAGCTCCCCAGGATTGACTAATAAATTAAATGTCAAACTTTTATTTTATATCACACCAAAAAGTGTAAATTATATTGGTTTCAGTAAATTCCCAAACCCCTGTTCCATACTGCTTCTTGATTTTGAAATTTAAGTATCGGACATAAATAGCTGTTAGGAGTGGTTCTTATACCCGCTTGACATATTTCCCTCAATGAAAAGTTATTTATTACTTACTTTTGGGAATTATGAAAACGCAGATTTCATCAGCCCCCTTTAAAATAGTAAATATTTAAAATATATTTTGTTATTGGAGTAATCCCTTTACATTCCTGTCATATTTAATCTTCCTTCCCCTCTCCATTATTTTTTCCATTTAAAATTTTAATTTTCTTAATGATATTAATACCTTCTTGCAGTTTTAAGTTTTATGCCACTCTAAAAACTATTTGTTTCTATTACTTTTAGAAATTGTAAACCCCCCTAACCTTATGTAAATGTATTCGATTTATCATGGAGGGAGAGTGGGAAACTATTTAGGGGAAAATAACCCTCATTGCGACCCATCGGGATTTGAACTCCAATCTCCCTGCCAAATGCAAGCCAGACTAGGTTATATAGACGTTAAATACACGTGACTACATAATCTGGTAAAAAGTCTTGATACAGAAATATCCATACACGTTATCGAATCCGGCAGTTAAGGAGGTATAATTTATATAATAAAATAGTTTCTTTGCTTGGTTAAGTTGAACTCAAACACAAAGAGAACATCGATAACACATCCCTATTTTTTTTTTAAATTAAACTATTCTGTGATTCTATTCTGGCAAATTCGAATGATGCCATTTTTATAACCAACGGGGTAAAAAAAAAAGCCCTGTCAAAACAAAGTAATTCCCTTGCAAATATTCTGGGCAATAATTTCCCACCATGTCTACCAACCTTCTCGCACTATATAGATGCTGAAAATATGCGATAAGCCTTCCTCATTCCACCCCCACCCCCCGTCCTCGTGCTGTTTCCATCTCGCAAGCAGAGCGCAGTAAGCCATATTCATAAAACTGCACGTAGCCTAGTGGTAACTGAAGTTTGAGCCATGGAGCAAGAAGAAGAGGAAGTGTCCCTTCATGACCCTCCATGCCGGATCTTACTATCTAATGATAAGAGAGATGTTACATAAAACATTTTCCACGAGAAATTTACATTTTTGAAAAATTGTTTAAATTTTATTTATTAGCTACGAGTATTACTACCCATTTAGCTTATACGCATATGTAGGCCATACTAATTACGCTAATATGTTAAGGATGAAGAAGCATTAATTCATAGGCAGTTTACCCGAATTTGTGGGGAGTGGGAGGAAAAACAATTGAGTAAATACCACCTTTAGTACACTAGAAGATTCAAAAATCTCCCTTAATCAGCAGTCTAGTATATTACGAGAGTGATGCCGTGGCCCATTAGACCATTTAAGTGGGTCTTCAATTATATAAATGGATCCATTTGTATTATATCTTAGTCTCGCGGCTTCGAGGACAGTAGTAGTCAGATGTAATGTCCTAGTCTCGTAGCTCCAAGGCTTGCAGTAGTCAAGGTGTAATATCCTACTCTCGTAGCTCCAAGGCCAGCAGTAGTCAAGGTGTAATATCCTAGTCTCGTAGCTCCAAGGCCTGCAGTAGTCAGATGTAATATCCTAGTCTCGTAGCTCCAAGGCTTGTAATAATTAGGTGTAATATCCTAGTCTCGTAGCTTCAAGGTCAGCAGTAGTCAAGGTGTAATATCCTAGTCTCGTAGCTCCAAGGCCAGCAGTAGTCAAGGTGTAATATCCTAGTCTCGTAGCTCCAAGGCTTGCAGTAGTCAAGGTGTAATATCCTACTCTCGTAGCTCCAAGGCTTGCAGTATTCAGGTGTAATACCCTAGTCTCGTAGCTCCAAGGCTTGCAGTAGTCTAGCTGTAGGAAGTACCCGGGCTATATTGGAAGCTGAAAATGACCTAATCCTTCGCCCCGCTATCTCGGCTTCACGACGCTTGAGGCACACCGGCGTCCGGCAATCGAACATTAACGTCACGCCGACACCAGAATTACGGCTCCCCCGTCGATTGCTGGGGAAACGAACAGTTTTGACGTCGGCAAACGGTGGTAAGGGGGTGTTGGGAGGAAAAAAAGGTTCCCTTTTTAGACTGTTAAGAATCTTCCATAAATGTAGAAGAGCATGAATGGATCATGCAGTTTTTCCTTAGGTAAATACATACATTTAAAAAATATCTCTAAAATAATCAATAAAATCACTCGGTCTAAATATCAAGCTCATTTGGTCTGGTTTGCAGATGATGAAGTCGGGGTTCAAATGTCGGCCGAGTGTACTGACAGTGGTTTTTTTTCGCGTGTTGTTTTCTTTTCTTCTTCTTCGTAAATTCTAACTCATTTCCTCTCAATTGTACCTGTCTAGTCTCTACCACGTGTAAATATGTGTAGGCTTATAGCCTGGGTGAGACTACAGCTCAATTTTCATAAGAAGGGCCTTTTAGAAAATACAGACACTTTGTGGTCAACATTGATAACATTCTACTATATTATTATTGATATTTTATAGGTATTGATAATATCTATCAAAAATGACAACTGCAGATACCATAACTTGACGTATGGATACGTGAAAGTAGATGTGACGTTTATGTCTGTCAGATAAGGTTCTGCCTGTGAAAATTTAACTGTACACTTTGTTTACCCTGAAAGTAAAGTCTTACCTTTGACGGACTACACTATGGTCCTATATTATAAGCTATACCATAGTAGAATAATGCGAGGTACGCTTTCTACCTTTCAGGATGAACGAAGGTTACATTGAATTTACCCTGAACGATAGTAAGCTTAGCTTAAATTGTTCCACTATGCGGTAGCCTATCGGTTAGGGTCATGGTGTAATACGTCAAGGTAAGACTGCTAGTATTTTTTATTTATTTTTTAGCACTACATCTCACTACCCGTTAGGGTTATACGCCTATGTACTAATTACACTAATGATTTAGGGATTATCAGGGTTTAATTGAAAGGAAATGCACCCATATTTGCGTGGAAGGAGAGCGGAAAACCATTTAGGAAACACCACCCTCAGTGCACCCGACCGGGATCGAACCCCAATATCCCTGTCTTAGGCGGTCTAGTCCATCACGAGAGTCGCGTTAGACCAGGCGGCCACCGGAGCGGGTGACTGCTAGAACTCGTAAATAAAGTTCCCATGTTTGGTATTACACAGGTAAACGAGATATTTTAGTACGACTGGGCTGGATCAAACCAAGTACTTCCAAACAAGAGGTGGTCGTCATCTTTGTCGCTGAAGCAACTTTGCGAGAGAATAGAGCAAATATTTCAAGTGAGTGACGTCGTTAAATCCCGGCACAGTGCTCGAGAGAATTGTTTCGAGTGAGTAATGTTCGAATGGGACACAGATTCGAGACACGAGAATGAGACGTGATGAAGACAACCGAGGAAGGAACACTGGAAGGTGAGGGAACACAAGGAGACGTGTCTAATTACTGAAGGTAGCGAATTTAACGGTTGGTCATAAAGAGGTGGAGAGGGAGAGAAGGAATTTAGGAAGACGAGAGGAAAGAAACAAGTTTCTTGAGAAAGTCGCAGAAAACGAAATAAATATATAAAGTGGAAAGTGGGAGATAAGGCAAGACATAAATAAATAAACTCAAATATTTAAATTTGAAGAACTAATGAATTACTCAAAAATAATTCAAGTGAAATGTAACAATATTGATTCAAAGAATAATGTGGCTAGAATATGATTTTAAAAACTAATAACTTCAATTATAACTAAATATTGTGGGAGTAATAACTTTATTAACAATTGTCGTGGTTTATAACTGCTCCAGCTCTGGACGAAACACCCACATCTCAGAACCTCTAGATATACAAGGTTAGGAAAAACCACGATTCTTACCTGGTTACTAAGATACCTCTCCACAGTCCACATAGTTACTGTAAGAAGCTCACAAGGATTGAAATTACACAAAATAATGCCATTGTACATTTACATAGGGAACAATGTATTAGGAAATTATAAAAATAAAAGACACATGTTCAAATCATTGTTATATATTATTTATGTAGTTTAGATTAAATGCCGATTTTCTTTCGTAGAGAGTTCCGGGTAGTTATAGTACCTAAGTTTACAATATGTAAATTTGAAATAGAGATATAGTATAAACATTGTAATATTTGATGATACAAAGATTCAATGTTAAATATTAAAAACAATAGGTTAATTAAATGTTTGTTGTACAGAGACAAAAAATTATTTAATTTAATAAAATCGGGAGGATAAAATTGTTAATTCTTGGAGCATAGTCGCAAAATAATATATACCTATATATTGTTGAGAATTGTTGAACTAGGTAACAATCGGGATTTAAATCATTTAAAATATGATATTATAGTTCAGGGATGAATCATATTTTAAGTATAATTATTTAATATATTGTTTGGTGTTTTTAATTTTTTTTAGATGTTGATGGTAAAGATGAGGTAGAATACAGTTGTGATAAAAATTTAAACAATCTCAACAATGTCAAAAAAAAATCCGCTGGCTATTCTGAAAATAAAATTGGATTAATTTTAAATTCTTCTTGAAAAATGGGAAATACTGCAAATTTCTTGCCACAAATATTTCACTTTTACTAATAGTAAATGCCACTCTAGTGAAAATTGGCATTTTAATCATTGAAATTAAATCTAACAAAACACAGATTTATGTTTTCATTATTTTAACGCCGAAAATAAAAGTTATCGATCATAATCAAATAAATGTTCCATCTCACTTCCTTCTAGAACAATTTATAAAATATTGTAATTTAGTAGTGAAATTTGTATTTTCCTTCTCTCCTGTTTGTGCTCCTGCTTCCACACAGCTCCACTCAGGAACATTATAAATCTCCTTGGTTTCTGGTGTTTAGGAATCTCTGATCAACTATTCTAGCGCCTCAAGATGTATATAAGTGAAAGATTAAACTAAACGTAACTACTGAAACAATGTTTGATTTATTTTGGCCCAAAAATAATAATTGTTAGATAAACTAAGCATTCTGGCCTGAAGGTGAACCTATAGGGAAAGTGAGAAAAAACCAGTGTTTTTGCAAGTTTTATAACAACATTTTTTTTTTTTTTGCCAAAATAAATAAAGTACTACTCCAATAAAAACAAGGTATTTAATTTCTTTCACATGGTGATATCAACAGTTCATCAATACCTGTCTTGAGGATAGTGGCATTTGGAAGAGAAACTTTATAAACGAAGAGAAAGAGCTGTCATTTAATTCCAGGACATCCTTGACATATATTCAAACACTTTCGAGGTCACTATGTGAAGAAAATTAAACTCTTTTGTTTCTATTGAAGCACTATTTGATTTATTTTGACCAAAAAATGTTTTGATATAAAAACTGTAGAAATACTTACCTTTTCTCACGTCCCTTACATCACCACCTTAACTAGCTTTACCTTCCACCCCACCTTAATATGTTTAGACAAGAACCATGAAGAAAACAAGAGAATGATACATGTGGGATCCTTAAGTCTAAGAGACAACGTCGTTCAAAAGGTCGTCCAGCGTGAAGTTTGGAAAGTGCTCGATTTGCGTCTTGCTGTTACGTCCATCCTTCATTTGACAGGAAAGATGACATCCTCATCCCTGATCCACGTCAGTTTGGTGAGGGTTTAGGGAGAAAAAGACAATTTGATATGTGGTTTTAACTAGACACAACTACAGTAGCCCCATGGCTTCTTTGGTGCTGACTGACAGCTCACAGCTGACTTTTGACGGTCAACATTTAGGTATATACCTAAATTTTGACCGTCAGAAGTGACAGCTGCTAAACATATGTTTTTGCAGATCATATGGTTCGGCGTAGGGATACATAATTTGGTCTGGTAACTTTTCAAAGCTGTCATTTAGCACCAAAGAAGCCATGGAGCTACTGTAGATTCAAATGTTAATAAAAATAACCTTATATGACAGTTAAGAAAAGTTATTGAGTCTACTTTCACGTATCCATATGTCAAGTCATATGATCTACAGCTGTTAGTTGTGATATATATTACTAATACTTTTAAAATAAAATTCTAAATAATTTAGTAAAATGCTATCAGTATTTACCTCAAAAAAGTTTGTATTTTCTAAAAGGCCCTTTCTATGGTAATCGCACTGTAGTAAGTCTACGACATACCTATAATTAACATAATATTGTTTCTTAAAGGTAAGCTATCCCTCGTTACCACTTGAATCAAATCAGTACCTTAGATACTTTATAAAACTATTGTCATATTTGATATTAATTATTTTTTTAGCACCGCGTCTTATAACCCGTTCGGATTATACGCTTATTTACTAATTACGCTAATGGTTTTAAGAATTATCTAGGTTATATTTAGACGAAGTGTACCCGCATTTACGTGTAAGGAGAGTGGAAAACCATTTAAGAAAAAACCTCAATACACCCGACCAAGATTCGATCCTCGATCTCCTCGTCATCGGCAGTCTAGTATACTGTAAGAGTAGTGCGTTAGACCACGTGACCCGTGAAGAGGGTTAGATATTAATTAATTTAATTAATAATTGTAAAGGTATTTTTTGATAAGCAGCATGTGTAGGCCATCTATTAAAAGGTGGACTTTCCTTTAACTTAAGTGCCCAACCAGTGTTATTATTATTATTATTATTATTATGGCAGAAACCCCATCTGGGAAGGCCTTGTTTCTTACTAGAATCCTACTGTAAAGGAATATTTTGTTAAGATAGACAGCCTTCCAAGAACAATATTACGGTCACACAAAACGTCAACACCAATCACAGTTGAACATTTTCACGATTATAATACTTTCTCTGTATGAGAAATGTACACACACTCTCAACTAGTTAATAGCCTATTAAAGTTGTTAATTGAACCGCTGTTATCTGCGATGTGACGGCTGGGTATAGAGTGGACCGCCGGCATCATCAAAGAGAGAGAGAGAGTTAGAATGACGTGTGTTTGAGAGCATCGTCTGTCAAGAGTACCATCCGTTGTGATGTTGCCGCTCCGTCAAACAAGGTCCCTCCAAGGGATTACCTAAGGGCGGTGTTAATGTTCTTCAGATCACGTGACAAGGGCCTCTCCCCTGACTACATCCAGACAGAGACAAACTTGGACACGAGGCATGTTGCTAAGTGCCACAATCAACCACTGACATGATCTCGTCAAACAAAGGCGGCAATAGCGAGTCCAATGGTAACATCTCAAACTGGGAATTTACTGAATACTAGAAAGGGTAGGTTTTTTTAAACTTTTTATAGCAAAAAAAATCTTTTTATCGAGGGAAAGTGTAAAACCATTAGTGAAAAAACATTCTTAGTACATCAGACTGGGATTCGAACAACGATCTCCACATCCACAGCATTCTAGTATATTGCAAGATTGGTGCCTTATACTATTTGACCATTGAAACTGGTAAAATGTTCTGTTCAAATTACGTTATGTCCATGAAAGATATTCAAGAACTGTTGGTATCATCAATAATTCTGGAAAATTAAACTAAACGTACTTGACTGGTAATTTGTTTATTTCAAAAGCTGTAAAAATGCCTACCTTGACTCGCAATCCCTACTATCTCACCATAATAAAGTTCTTGATTAGCCATTGGAAATATTCTGAATCTTACTATCCATACATGGGGATGATGTTTTCATACTTAATTCAGTAAATAAACCTGTACTTAGAATAATTATAGCAGCTATCACAAAATAGCCAGCCATACAATGAAGTACAAGTTGACCTTGTTGGTCTTGAGATAAAGTACTTGCCTCAGGACCCGATGTTCGTGAGTTTAAACTCAGCCAAGGTCAATATATTTTTCTTGAGCGATAAAATTCCGTAGCACAACTTCCTTCGGAGGGAAAGTGATACCGTTGGTCCCATGTCGATTGTGGCTTGTAAAATAACCCTGGAAGGTATGTGAAAATACCATACCCATCCAAATTTGTAGGCTTTTTCTCACCCGCTCATAGAATTTCAGTGTGAAAGGCAACGGGTTAACCACAACAATTTCTGAATTCTCCAGGTACATGGGATTTCTGCCAGATGGTGCAGGCAGCACAAACTAGTCGAAAGAGTGGTACTTGCCCAGCGACGGATGGATATAAATCACATCAAACCAACCTTCTAGTTGTTGATTTAAGAAGAAGAGTAACAGGGTTTGTAGTAAAGTGCAGCGGAAGTTCAGACTTTAGGAGTTTTGCCCAAATCTACAGCTAAATAACTATTTTAAATACTTCGCTTTTATTTTATGGCATCGGTTACCAGAAAATACTAGGTTGACGCCTCAGTCCAAGTGCTCATCAATACTGGTATTTCAGTCCTAATGGCCATACCTCTATACGTAGGTTAAAGAATCTCATTGGATTCTCGAGAAATAGGCTCGAATCCGTTTTCCAATTTGGCTCATGTTTGAAAGATGCAGTTCATGTTTGATGCTACATGTATGGAATACCTTCACATTTAGACCACTCTAAGGAAGGAATAATTAGAGAGTTAGAATTTAGAGAAAATGTAAACGCATTTGTGTGGATGGGACTGGGAAACTATTTAAAAAATAAACTATGTATTGTACATTTAGCTAAGATTCAAACTCTTGCCTCCTAATCATCAACAGGCTAGAGTAGAAAAGACTGACGCCTAAGTCCTCGCGTGCACTGGTTAGGTTTTAATAGATCTTATTAAAGTTTTCAAGAAGTAAGGCTATTTTCTGGGTAAGAAAATGGTTCCTAGATATGTGTAACCTCTTTCGTTGGTCGCACGGTTTAGGGCATAACTTCCGCAATAGGCTGAATACGGGCATAAGGCATCACTCTCATAATATACCACCGCGGATGACGGGGAGATCGGGCTTTTAATCCCGGTTGGGCGTACTGAGGATGGTTTTCCCCTCTTATTCCACACGCAGGCTGTTAAACTCCCCCACCCCCCTGATATCATCATTTCCTCATTTCTAGTAATTAGCGTAATTAACACATATGTGTGCAACTTGAATGGGTAGTAAGACGCGGTGACAAAAAATAAAATAAAATCTGGTAAAGTGGTCTCAACGTTGGATCTATGGTCCATCCTCTTCTATCATACCCTCCCTCCCTAGCCTCTCCGACCCCCCCGAGACGATCCTGTTGTCAATTTACCGTGGTCAGACTCGTGACGACCGGGCACGAAGTACCTCGATATCCAGGTTCGCCCAATCGTGCGTGGACCCTCCAACCTGTTCCGACTGTCAACATCCGTCAGAGCGGTCGAGTTGTGTCTTCAACTCGTCCATTGTCTGTTGAGTGTTACCCCTGTGAGGGTAGGCTTGACGGCTTGCGCGTGCGCACCTGACCGAGACACTTTTCCCGCCCGACATTCGTTTGTTCTGCGACCTCGTAACAAACAAAACAAAAAAAAAGTACAGCAGTTGAATCAATCAGGAAACGATTCGGACCAAAAAGAGAAAGATGTTGACCTTTTTTTTTTTAAATATATTCCCATTGAAAAGCCCTGAGCTGTTATTGCTTTCATCTTTGAGAGTAACGTATTTTATTGTTACAATGATTGCGATTCTATTTTAAGTGGCTCGGATTTTCTATGGGAGAAAGATTGTTCGATTTATTCTTCTTTTGAAATGTGATCCGTATGATGAAAGCCATCACGAGTTGGATATCGCTGAAGAGAACAAGGTGACTGAACTGTGATCTTGGCTAACGACTTAAGGACCATTGGCAAAGTTTCAACCAATAATTTTATGACTTCTATCAGGCATAAAAACTTGGAGCAACTTTTTGAAAACACAAACATACTTTTTATACAGTCAACATTGATAACACTTTACTATATTATTGTTGTTATTTTATAGCTATAGGTTTATTGATGATAAATATACAAAAGTGACAGCTGAATATCGCATGACTTGACGTATGAATACAATAAAGTAGATCTAGTAGTTATTTTTAGTTGTCAAATAAATCCATTCGTAAGAAAATTAGGGTAGGCATATAG